>SNQJ01S0189536.1:0-14192 GCA_010110895.2 Picea sitchensis | reverse complement strand
CAAGACATATGAGGAAATATAGTACATGTCCAGGGTCCCTTATTCATCGACAGTTGGCAGTTTTTTGTATGTAATGGTTTTCACAAGGCCAGATATTTCACATGCAATGGGAATTGTAAGAAGGTATATAAACAATCCAGGTAAAGAACACCGAGAGGGAGTGAAGTGGATTCTTAAGTATTTGAGAGGTACTACTACTCATGCATTGTGTTTTGGAGGTTCATACACTATTCTACAAGGATATGTTGATTCAGGTATGCAGGTGATAAAGATAGCAGGAGGAGCACCAAAGGGTATGTTTTTACTGTAGGTGGAACAACAATAAGTTGGATTTTGAAACTACAAAAGGTTGTTTCACTTTCAACAACGAAAGTAGAGTAGGTTGTTGCTAGAGAGGCTAGTAAAGAGATGATTTGGTTATAGAGGTTTATGGAGGAATTGGAAAAGAAGTAGGAGAATAATAGGTTGTATTGTGACAATGAGAGTGTCATTCATCTTGCAAAGAACTAATCCTTCCATTCAAATACTAAGTATATACAACTCAGGTACCATTTCATATGATCTATCCTGGAAGATGGACATTTGAAGTTGGAAAAGATACATACTAACCAGAACCCTGCAAACATCTTAACAAAGGGAGTAACCAGGGAGAAATTGTGTTCCTGCTCAGTTTTAGTTGGCCTTCAAGCATAAAGGTGAAGATGATAAATTTTCCAGGTCCAAGGTGGATCATTGTCCAGCAGGTACAATTGCAGTGGAGTTGTTGTGATCAGTTTCCAAGTGGGATATTGTTCATCGTGGAGCTTGATTATCTTCCTACTTCAGACCTATTTTTTTACCCCATGAACATTGTACACCCCAGAAGACTGTACACCCCTCCACGTAGGGGGGCTGCAGGGGAGGATTTCCCCCCCTGTAGGGTCCGAGGGGCTCATACCCCCAAATGGTTCATCATTTCCTTGTAAATGTGTATTTTAATTTCATAGTCAATCTTGATCGTTCATCATTAATTCAAACATATATGAGGATAGAGATTATGTTAGGGTTTTTTTCCCTAAAAGGCAACCCTCTTTTATGAGGGAATTGTGTTGTGGCTGTGTATTATTGCAAATATTGTATTCTGAGAGAGGAGACTATGAGAGAAAGAAGAGAAAGTTACAACAGGTGTGTTGTAGGTTGCATCCCTTCATTTTGTTGGATAATAAAAAGGAAGGAACTAGCAATTTATCTGGTGGACGTAGCCCACACTGGGTGAACCATGTATATCTGTGTCTCTATTTTATTGTGTATCTTCTATGTTTTGTTTCTGCATTTGTTTTATTTTATTTCTCCATGATCATGTTTTTCTAACAAGGACCTTATGTCATCTTTCATTTCCTTACTAAAGGCGCCTACACCCTAGGCCACCTTGAAGGAGTTACCCTCAAGGAACTGGTCAATGGGTTATACTTGAAGAAATTCTACCCCTGAGCATAACCATTTTTCCTTAGGTTTTCCTTGCTTTCCTAGTTGTTTTTAGTCCATTTTGTTTATATAGCTCTCTCACTATGTGATCCTAATCCAATGTCCTAGTGTCAACAGATGAATTCTTAGTTCACTTATCACATCAGGTATGTGGACGGAGCTAGCAGCTAGACCAAGAATCTTGCATCAATGGCTTGGGATATTTACACCCCCAACCATGTGTTTCTCCACTCTAGTGGCAAATGCCTTAGCCATGCCACCAATAACCAAGACGAATATGTTGTCGTCATTAGTCTCCTCTCTAACACTAGTCACCTTCATATTCTTCACCTTAGCATCCTATTAGATTCTCATCTCATTGTCCAGCAACTCAACAATGTGTATCATTTCCATGATCCATGCCTATATCGCAAGCACCTGCAATTCAAACTTCTTCTATGGAATTTTGAGTCAATCACATTTGCTCATATTTCTAGAAACCACAAACCAGATGGAAGATAACATAGCTAATCAAATACTAGATTGGAATTTATCACATTAGCATACATATTGCATTCATCCATCAACAAATAAAACAAAAAAACATATCAAATACATACAGACATGTGTCAAAAACTCTACTCGTATATATAGATCGCTCATGTGTATGATACAAAAACACATACATATATGCCTTAGCTCCATGGCTAGGCCCTCTCATCATATCTATACAAAAGGAGGAGTTCAAAATGACTCCTACATAATAAAAAATTAGGACCAACCTGTATGAGTTCCTCCTACCACCTAAAGTGACCCTAGCTATGGTACATCATCACCAGCTGGTGGAGATCCCCCTGGAGGAATGTCCATAGTAGGAATATGGCCCATCATAGCTGCACTCGCCACTATTTCCTGTCAAATCACTAAACTCCAGGATACCCTCGTCCTGGATCTGAAGCCACAAGTCCTCAGAAAATCCATCCATGACACCCTCGAGGCACCTCCTCATCTCATTCATATCTCGGTCTTGTCCTCCCAACTCAAATTTTCCCCACCCCCTGCTCTCGCTGCATGTGTCAGTCATTCCCCCACTGCATGTGTCATTCCTTCCCTCAGATCATCAAACTGACGACACCTCTTGGGCATCCCCTCCTCTACCTACTCATCATCCAACCCCCGAGCAACATCTACCTCATGACCATTGGGTCCCACATCTGCATGACCAAACCAACAAAGTTGTGTCAGTACCAATAATATACACATATATAAATTAAATGACAAAGCATAAATACAAAAGTATCATACATGCACCTTAGTTGTCCCAGTCCTCCCCGGGTGGTAGGAACATGCCTGGATGTTGTCAAAAATCCATCCCGTGATATGGGAACTCATAAATAACCTGAGGGGTCTGCCACTAGACCCGCTCAAACGTAGGGGTAAAGTAGTGCCTCACATGCCCCCCCCTCCCCCAAATCATGGTAGAAACCCTTCCCACCTTATCATTCTCAGATATTTTTTCACAGACGGATCCAAAATAGCACGAGGGCGTAACAATACCACCATCTCGAACATGAATGCAGATACAACTGAGCCAAAGGAAAACTTTCCACCTATGATCACTACACACTGGTACAGATATGCCACCATACATGCATGCAAAAATCATGTTGACGCAAACATCCAACCATTTATTTCCTTCTCTGCAATCAGCACATGCACGCCAGAAATGCATTGGGTCCCTAGTGACCTATATATCTGGACCACCATCGCACAAAAAAATTGTACCTCGAGCAAGTCAATAGAGATTATGTCAATTCAACCACCATTCATAACTTCTCCCCCCGAGTAGTACCATCCTACTAGTTCCCCCACAGTCACCCCATTCAGAAGCCACAACTACTCTGCCAAATCCACCCCTCGAAATGGGAGCCCAGTAATGAAATAAATGTCAATATTTGTGGTAATACATAGATCTCGTCCACATATCGAAAATCACTTCCAATCTAGCTACCACATTTGTACTATGAAGTCTAGCAGCGGATCCTAGGTATAGATCAATGCACAATAAAAAAAGCACAGTAACTCGACCCGGGCCAAATGACACCCAAACCGTGCATCAGCTCCCACCTCTCTCCTAAGAAACTCCCAGTCTTTCTCCCTCCACTACACTGACATCCTCACTATATAAATGACAACCTGCATCCACGACAACATAAGCTATGTTAGATTATCATCATGACAAAACTCCTATCAAATCCATATAAACACATTGTTTCTCCTTCGCGAATGTTCCCAAAACAATTGTGCACATCTACGTGATTGTTCCAATAACAATTGTGCACATATGCACAACTATTTCACTTTCATTCGTGCACTCCTATGCAACTATATCACTTATAGTCACACACTCCTATGTGACTGCTTCACTTATAGTCGTGCACTCCTGCGCAACTTCTTCACTTACAGTCATGCACCCATGTGCAACTGTTTACCAAAGAATCAAGCAATTCTTCCATCACCTTGGGCGCGACTATCTATCCAATAGTCGTGCAAGTGCACGACTGTTATTTTTATAGCCACACACATTTCCGCGATTGTTACTTGAATAGTCACGCACATTCCCAACCCCCCTCCATGTGTTTGAAACTCTGAGCACCGTGCACATATGCATGGGTGTCATTGATACAGCTATGCACTATGCATGGATGTATCAATTAAACCCGCACATATGTGTGCGGGGATCAAAGGATTTCTTATAGAGACCGACCCCCACACTAAAACAAATGATTCTATGCCCCCCTGCCCTCCAAAAAACATCACTACACTATGCTAGAGGTTTTGATGGCTTACCTAGGTCTCTCTCCACTCGAATCTGACCTCGTCTACTCTCCCACGGCTTAGAAACATCCACGCAGACAACTCTTAGACCTCCACAACAACAAGTACAAATGAGATGGTTATGTGGGCACCATGCCCTTATATATTCCCTTTGGAAGAACTTCCTCATGCCCATTCGAGAGTGTTCAAGATTTGTTTCTCACAACGTTCGCACCTACGGGATCCAGATTCCCTCACCTCCACAACAGTACTCTAGGATTCTCATTTCAGTCCATAACCCCAGGGCCCCCTTTGACACTCTAGGCGTAAGTGCGCATCCCTTGTCCACATTTCTTTATCATGCAATTATTATATACATGTTTGATTTTCATATATGTTTCACGTCGGGTATTTGTCTTGAATGTGTAGGTCCTCACCATGGCCCCATCACGCCATTAGTCATGGCATCCCTCAGCTTTTCTAGGTATATATTCCAAACTGGCATAACATTCAACCCTCTTCTCACAGTTTCATTCTCTAATCATACCCCTTGACATTTATCCTCAGGATCCCCACACCCAGCTCGATGGTACCATCACCTCCATTACATTCAGGTACCATCATCTAGTAACTCTCTCACATCCATGAGTTGTCCCACATATATTTACCCTTTCCATATTGACACTCATGTTGTTCTACCCATTAGGCTCAGAAGTCCTAGTAGTTTTAAACCCCAGAGAAAGAACCTCATACTTCTTCCTCATAATCATGCTAACCACCCCATTATGGACTCCCACATTATGTTTTTTGGGTACATTAAATGCACCTTCACATTATCATGAACCCTCCATATCATCCAACATCAATTTCCCATCCACAATGTCATCCTCCATTCATCTACCTAGTACTAGAAAATAACCAATGGGGTCCCCACCCTCCACCAGTCTCTACTTGAGCCCCGATATGGCCAATCCATACTTCACTGGGGCACCCATTTCTGTACATGTACTTTCAACCTGATTCGTTTTTACTCATTTGGTAATTGCAAAAAGCATGTTTTACATTTCATCAAGTACAATATATTTTTTCCATCGCACCCAATGGTGTTTTCCCTTGCACATCGTAACCCATGTTACCCTTGGTTGGGGAATATCACTTCCCTCACACTCTATGCAAGTCATTTCTATACAAGACAAAATTTTGACCACCATAGACCTTTGTGCCCCATATCTCTCTATATTTTGACCTATGCTACATCTCCTTGAAATTTCACCCATTCAACATAGTTTTCCCATATCCAATCATCCCTCTGACACCAAACAGTATGTTATAGTTGTTTCCATCCATCAATACCCCCCAACCAAGGGTAGTTCTTGAATCCCATATATCCCAGACATCGTTCATGATTATCACCCCACTTACTGGTACCAATACAATTTCTAACACCATTTTGATCAATCGTTTATCCAGAAGCCCTTTGCTTCTCATCATCACATCACCTTTCATGTTGAAATCAAAAAATTTCTAGAAAGGTGACAGTATATTGGCTCTCATTCCATTGACAATGAGTAGCCTCGAATGGCACAGAGAGAGTCCTCATTTCTCTCTGATGTCATTGATACCCATGACATTCGACTCCAGCACAATCTCATGTTATGGTGGATCTTACTTTGTGACCATTGTATTTTTCAATAGTGGTCGAAGACCTCTGAATTTGATTAGTACATGAATGCCTCTGAGTCCTTCACCACTCAATTCAAAGCCAATTCCATCATCGAAATTTTCACTTGTTGTTTTTAACGCCCCCACAGGCACTGCAGATATCTACTTCAACAACAAGTGCAGTTACTATTATCTCTTTCTGGTCTCATGATACAAGCATGGGGCATGCTCACCTTATTTGTACAAGAAATTTTTGTTGTTTTAGCATAATTTGTACTGATCTTCTGTCCCCTCTCCCTATGATCGATGACTCTCACAGCTCCTCACATTAAGGTTTTCTCACTTTTTACACAATGTCATCATCACCAAAATAAGCTATGATGTATTTCGGCTATACGTATGGTCCTACCCTCAAACATCAGGGGGAATTTTTTATCACCAAAAAATGCCTCACTACAAATACACACAATGGATGAAGAAACAATTAACACAAACACAACATACTACCAATATTCATGGAAGCATTACACTCAGTTTGGCAAGACAATCATAAAGCTATGGAAAAGTGGTTCTAGAAATCCACACACATTCATCCAAAGAAACGTAGGCTAACATGATGTACGACGTGCACAGTGCATGGAGTGCGTGACTGACAATCGAAAGACCTGCGCAAATGAAAAAATAGTGCATTGATGAGTTTGGTCGGGCCTCAACCACTTTGGGGATGAAGGGGATCTCCCCCCAAATTTCGCCTTGGGATCACTGAAAAGGATGGGAAGTACCTCCAAGGGCCTCCCATTAACATTTGGAACTAGTTAAGAAAAATATTTCCTTCCTCCTATAAATAAAGGGCCATTGTATGCAAAAAACAAGAATCATTTGAGTATTGTTATGTTGCTCGTTTTTAGCTTTGGGAAGCCATCTTCCTCTTAGAAATCTTTGGGCATCCATAACAAGTGTTATAAATCTCTTCACCTGAGTATTCCATCACTCTTTTCTTCACCATTTTCCTTTGTTAGCCATTGATATTAGAAAGAAGACTTTGTACTTGGGAACTCAAGAGCCTTCCCAAGGAGGAAGAGGGGACTCATAAGTTCCCATATTTCTCCAAGGAGTATCAATTCAAAGATCAGTTTACTTGGTATATCTCTCTTCTGTTTTCTTTGTGCATCCATTTCAAGTTATTACTTGCTTAGTTTATATTTATTTCGTTGTTGTTTATTTCTTATTTCTTTATGTTAGATGAGCCACTAACCAACCAACTCTTTGTTTTTCTTTCTAGATAACCTAACTAGATAGTAAAGGGACCTCCTTTTGCTCACCCTTGTGACAAAAGGAACCCAACATTATTAGCAATGGAAATTTAAAATTACCCATTTGTGAAGGAAAAGAGAGCATGAGTAGAAAGAGATGCACTAGCACAAGCATGCTAAGATAGAACCGATGTGTAATAATTATACGAGTACAAGTGCTTTTAGGTTTATGTACGCACCAGTTGTTATAACCTTATTTTCCACCTTAGGGACACATGGAGGATCCATTTATGTTTTCCTATTGAGACACACTCTTCTACCATATATTTTACTAATTTTGAGGGAGGTCATGCTCTGACCTACTGGTAGAGTGTGACCAATCGTGGGATCCATAACTAACAACATGTGATCATTCACTAGCTACACTAATAATATCCCATTACCACCCTAGAACCTTCTATATTTGATTAGTTACAAGGAGATCAACTATGGGTGAGTTGTTTCTCTTGTGATATGATATTGGTAACTCTCAATACACTCAAGGTTCATTGATTTCTATATATATAGAAGAATTCCCTATCTTACTCCATCAATCTATATAAAAAATATATTCCAAGTGTGAGAGGACAAAGAATCAGAGGAGCTCTTATACAAGATTTAGTCTTCATATCAGGTCAACCTTACTTGTGTGGGGACTAATAAAGATCTATAGCAAGGGCCAAGAAAGAATTTAGTCATGACTCAAGGTAATTTTGTGGTTGATGAACATTTTCTCCATTTATGAATATAGATCTACATGGTTTTCCCCTTCTAATGTTATTGTATTTAGTCATAAATTATAGATTTGGTATTGCCTTGAGAAGATCAGATTAGATATAGATCAGATTTGAATTTCCTATTTCCTGAAGAGGTTTGAGGATTGGTATTTTTCATCTCCTTGTGTGCAGTAAGAAGGTTGCAGGAGCTGGATATTTGGAGCTACATCAGTCAGGATACGTAAGGACATCTGCTAGAAAAAAGGTATGCCATTCTATCTTCTTTTTTGAATAGGGATAAATGCAATAAAATATAGGGAAATTCTTGTAGCGGTCTATCCTGCAATATGTCTTAGACCACAGGTAGATCTGAGGGAGCACTCACCTATCCGCAGAGGAGAATTCTCTGCAATAGAAATGGTGACTCCATAGGGGAAGGATATTTGATTCTTCCTTAGTTTTGGATTTCCTTGTTCCTTTAATTTTTGAAATTTTTCTATAGCTTATCTATCTTCCTCATTACTATCTAGGTGGTTAGATCCATGAGATCTGTGAGAACTGGGCTAGATCCAGGATTTTTTCTCAATTTTACTTAATGATTGCTACCTATTTTTGAGAACTAGAGTGACCAGTCACAATCTTCATAATTGATAGAGGGAGATCGGTTGCACTTTGCACCACTATAGCCTGTGGCCTAGCCTATAGGTGCACAAAAAAATGTCGATAAAGAGAAAAAACTCAATTTTCGCAAAATGTTTCTAGGTTTTTTCCATATGAACCCTAGGGACCCTTTTCTTTGGAAAGAGAACCGTTAGAACTAATTTTTTGAAGGAATTTTTATTATTATTTCCATGGTATAAAAGAGGAGAAGGAAAATTTCATTTGCGACCGTCTCCTAGAGGTCGATTTTTTGGGATTTTTTGCCATTTTTCTTCAGATTTGTTCTAGGATTGGGCTTAGGAGACTGTAAGTGATATGTAGTTTGTATCTTGACCCCTAGACAGGCCTCGCATTTTACTTTTGTGTGTTTTAAGTGGAATTGAGTTTTTGTTTCTTAGCATGCATTTTTACGCTTTATGCTCACTTGAGTTTGTTTCCCGGTGATCAATGACCTCGACATCATGTTTTGCAAGTCTGGTTGGATCTGATTGTGTGTTGTAGTTCATTTTTTGTTTGTTTCGTACATGAAATTGGAAATTTTGCATGCCATTACTAGGTATATTTTGAATTTTTTGGGTACATTGATGTCTTTTAAGATATAAGACTATTTTGGATTGTTGGTTCATTAGCATTGAGTGATTTTTATCTTGTTCTAATTTGAGAAAATGAAACCTCTTATTCCTTCACTTAGATGGTTATCATCGAAGAAAAAAAATTTGCATTTCTTTCATTTTCTTTGTTTAACTTTCTTTGGGTTTGGAAAGAGTCTAAAACGCCACTAAAGTTGCATTACATCACCCTTGAGTAATCAATAGCCTAAAAGAAAATCACTTAATATAAAATCTATTAGACTATTTTCTTTATAGCAAACCAACATTATATTAGGATTTAGGGTATTGGTTCAGGGTTGGAGAGTGAATTCTCCAAGGCCACAAAACCGAACCTAGAAGTTACTAGTGAGTGTTTACACCCATTATCAAAACAATTGTTTTTCGGGAAGCTCCTATGACACAAGAGTTAAGAAATAGGTTGCATTGGGGAATTTGGAGTGATATCCCCTCTCTAATTGTCTTGGTTTTTTTTAGATTACTTAGACTACTACTTGTACGGGGGTTACAGAAGTGCCACACCTTCTTGAGAGGTAACACTTACTAAAGCTTCAATCTTAGTTTCCTTTCCCATACGTGTTTTCTGACTTATGATTGTTCGTCTGGTCACCCGTTGTGAGGTGGTGACCTTAGTGTCATTTCCTAGGTATCTACATAGGTGACTGTGAGTGGGAAGTGCCTATAATACCTAGGGTAGCCATCAAATATCTATTTCAATTCCCTCGGTCTTCATGGAGATACTTGCACCGGTAAGAGATGTTAAACATGGATTAATGTAAATCATGTCTCACACCTTTGTTAGCCAAGATTTTGGGAACTTTAAATCCCCTAAAGGGTTGGTTTTTGGAAGGCCCCTTTATCCATTGGGTTCCTTGTTGATAGCCTATTTTTCTAGGGGTGTGCTTTGTGATGAGGTTTATGTCTAGTTGGCCATAGGTTATTGTTTTCTTCTTGGTTTAAACAAATATTTTATTATGGTTGACCAACTTTTTCGCCAGTATCAAAGACCCTTTACTCATTTTGGTGAATAGACCTTTTTTTTATTTATTCTAATATTTTTTAATCCTCATATGATGTCAAGAATTAGTGGGGCATCCAACATGGGAGGACCTGCCTTTAAATCTCTAGTTGTGATGAGGGGAGGGGTCACAATGACCAAATACTTGTCACCACTTAGTGGGATAGATACTTCGATATATATGCCTACGACATCTAATTATTCCATTTGTGGTATACCTCTAGTTACATCATTTCCTTCATCGAGTGTACCTAGTGGTAGTGTTCCCATTATGTCTACATCAGTGACCACATATGGATTTGTATTAAGTGGGGGAAATCCCTTGATTGTACTATTGGAAGTGGGTTTCCACCTATCTATGGAATTTCTATAGGTATCTCTATGATACCAAATGTTGGTTTCCCATTTGATTGGAATTTTAACCTTGGGTTTAGTCATGCCCCTAGTGTTTTTACTAGTGTTGGGGGAATTTATGTCTTTGGGGGTACCAATGTCCTGGGGGGAATTATATCTGGGGATCGATGATGCCACACCCCACCAACCCTCCCTTTGTATCAACTACTAGTCACGTACCAGTAAATTCTTTTATGAATACCAACTAAGGGATCCCTTCCCATAGGGTCTCTTTCTCTTTTCCTTCCTTTGGAAATGGGTGTACCCCTTTCATGTCCATATTGAATATTCCTATATTATTTTGGGGTATTATAGTTTGGTTGATGTATACTCTGAATGTTACCAATGTTCCTAAAACATCTTTTCCAGTGAAATATATTCCTCCTCTATATGCCTCTTCTGGTGAAATTACAGGTCCTAGTAGCCAGAAGTCTAAAAGGAATAAAAAGAGAAAGAATAAGAAGAATCAAATATAAAGGGAGAATTCACTAGCCATTGCAATTCATGCTAGAGACATATCACCAACCCCTATAAGTGATCTAGATTATGTTGAGAAAAAAACTATACAAAAAAAAAAATATAGAAGAGAACACATAAATACAATGAAACCCAACTTCTATTAATGAATAAGAGAGAAACCAGTGTAGAACACAAACTGGTAAAATTGGGTAGCTTATCTCTTAAAATAAATAGATGTTGGTTATGCTTCATTCACAACAAGATTTATATCACACTCCATTGCATGCTTAAAGGGCCTCCTTCACCTCAATTATATATGAGAGAGTGAGAGGAGAAAAATTCCCATGATGCATGTGGGATAAATTAATCTAAGTTTATTAAATTCCATAGGCATGTAAAACACTAGGAATTCCCAGGTGGTCACCCATCCCAGTACTACTCTAGACCAAGAACACTTAACTGTGGAGTTCTAATGAGATTTGGTGCATTAATTCTATGTTGTAGGAATGTACATAAGATAATTATATGATATCTGTAATTAAAAAATGAAGATGGTATTACATTCCATTCTTCATCAAAAGGGTGAATATCATGGTTTATCAAAACCATAGGCTTGAAATTTTGATTCAGTGGAAAAGGTGGTTGGCCACCAAGATCCACGTGTATCATTTATCCCCCCATAGGAAGAAATGGTCTCCATTGCATCAAGTTCCCTCAAGAGATGGGGAAACTTTTGTTGAATCTGAACCTTGGTGAGTCGCTTGCCTTGTTGAAGTAGATGTCATGCTTGTACTTTTCCTATGGAAGGATGTCATGAACCTGTTGGAGGTGTTGGATCCGTTCAACATATCTGGCTACATGATCTACCTTGTTCTGAGTGTGGGAGGGCTCTGTCGGTTAATATGAAACAATAAGAGCTATATCAATGGGGGCTAACGGTTGGAACCCCAAGACCATATGAAATGGGTCATTTCCATTAGAGATATGTTGAACATGTTGAAGAATCTCATTCTCTTTGTTCTCCTCTACAATCTCATTGACCTACTTCTTCTAGATAGAAACGTCTTGGGCCAAGGTTGTAGTGGTCATAGTGACCTCTTGTTCACCGTCTGACTAGATTGTGAAGAGGGAAAAAAAATTGGTCTGAGAGATTACTTTGTGGCATTTTTTTTTCCGAGATCAATGAAGTTGCAGTAGTCAAAGCTACTTTTGGTACCTGTAGAGCTAACCTCCCAGAGTAACAATGACACTACGAGGCTGAGACTCATAGATAGCATGACATTTCCACATATATGGTTGTCCTAAAATAACATCACATACTTCAAGTGAGGAAACATCACACACTACCTCATCCTTGAAGGGCTTGATTTCATAGGAGAGGTGACATTGTTGGCTAACATAGATGTCTCATCCCAGCTCAACCATCTGATGGTGTATGGTTGGGGGTGTGGCATTGTTGGAAGATTCAGTCTCTTGCAAACCTCAGTTGATATCATGTTCTTCTGACTCCCGCTATCAATAATGAAATGCAGTGGGATCCCCTTTACACACATCTACGAGTGGAAGAGACACTCCTCATCCTCAAGCTCCTCTAGTTCTTATAGTTGTATTGTTGTGGCTGTGATGGTAGAAGTGGGTTTTTCTTCAATGATTTGTTTCCCTTTATTGTGCTCTGAATCAAAGTCTGATTCAGGTTCTGATTATTTTTCTTTGAGATCGAACACCAATGATTGTTTCAAGTGACATTCATCGGTGTTGTTTCAGGGGATTTTGTGGAAATCACACCACTTTCCAGTGTCTTTATTAGACTTATCGTTACCCTTCTTTACCTGCATATTGGATTGGATCTCTTGAGGTTGGACTTCCTTGCTATGTCCTTCATTCTTTGAGCCAAGGTTTCCTTTGCCATGATTTTTGTGGTATATTTTCAAACCTAAACCCCCGCTTATTTTGTTGCTTGAATTTCTATTCAATTTTGATTGCATATCAATAAGCAACACCCACTGACGAGATTTCCAAGAAATCCATCTTTGTTTGGATGTACCTATGCATACCACTACTATACTTCAAAACCAGGTAGTCACTTAGAGTCTTTGATACTCAGATTTGAGTGCAAGGTATGAAATATGTTAGTGTACTCCGACACGGTTTGATCTCTTTTATGACGCAGAGTTGTGTTCATGTTTATTTATGACACACCGTCAATGGGAAGGATAGATCCAGACCGAGGTTGTATATTTATCCCAAGCCATTTGGTATGATCTAACCTAATGGGTTTTATGGCTCCATTAGCCAACTAGGATCCTAAAAACAACTTAAAGGAAACGAAATAACTAAAATACAATTTTAACAATCAACACATTTTTACAAATTTTCAGCTAAGAGTGTAAATATACAATGGTTATATACAGTTTACAAGGTTTGCACAAAGCCTTGCGAAATTCATTGTTTGAGGTAATGTTTCTTAACTAGATTAAGTAAAAACAAAACTTATTCTAATGATCTAAATATCAAACTAATAAACAAAGAATGAATATGATTATAATGGTATAACAAAAACAAACAAAGCTAATTAACATCTAAATAATACAATCACTATTCATTCATATATAAACAACTTAAATAACAATACATCTAATAACCTCTAGTTGATCAATAACAATAAAACAAATTCATCTCTCAGTGTTTGTGTGAGATCCTCTTGACCTATGTCAAGTTGAAACCTATGATTGAAACAAGCATAATACTTCCTGAAGAAATTCAAGGAAGTGTTTCATATTCTGGAGTGAGTTTATGATGACAGAAAGATAAATAATTATATATCATGTGACCTTAAGATATAAAATAACTGAGAATGAAAGAAATTGCAATCCTCGGTAGTGGTGTTATCAACCATTTAACATCAGAAGTAAACTCAAAAATGCTTAAATAGTTGATCAATCACAGATATAAACTAGACCAAAAGATAATGAACAATGTAAAGAACAACATGATATAAAATATTAAGTGAAGAAAAGACTAAATCTAATTCAACAAAGATAACATTTCATATCAAGAAAATACATGAGAAGACAATGATAAAACACTGCACAGTTTACACAGGTCTAAATCCAAATAGCAAACT
>SNQJ01S0189535.1:0-18214 GCA_010110895.2 Picea sitchensis | reverse complement strand
GACGACCAACTCCCTGTAACGATAGACAAATTAGTTAAGGATGTAATTAGGTTATTTTCCTCAACACGCCCTCTTAATTACATCTGTTAATAACATTAACTAAGACAATCACTATCAACAACTACCAATGCATTAGAATCCCCCTTAATCATAACTTGACACTCCCTCTTAATAACTTGACACTCCCCCTTAAACATAACTTGGTCCTTGAGATTAATCTATCTCCTATTCCCCTTGTTAATCGAATATTCAATTTTTGTGATTCACCATCAAGCTTAGATACAAGTACGCTTTCCACCCTCATAACTATACTAGTGGTTCATTCCACAACTTTCCTATGGCAAGGCTTACAAATTGGACCAAAAACATTTTTGGGTATCGGGCATAACCGATCATGCACCCCTTATTACAACATTTCATCTCTTTAGAACATTTCATGTCATGGTTGTCAACTTGCTCCATTTCCCATGCGATCTCTCGCCAATAATTTCTCTCCACTGCTTCATAGTGGATTCTTATAATTGCTTATGACTCCATACCATTCTTCGCTCCACTTCATTTTTGTTTATTGGTTCATTTTTGGCTTTTATTCTTCTTATAATGATCTTCCGAACTTGCAATCATCGCTCTTATTCTGCAATATCTTTCTTCACTTCTTCGAGTTTCTTTGTGGCTGCTTACATCTTCTCAGCTTCTTGGATTTTCCCGTCATTGCAGGTCTTTGCGACTTCTTCATGTTGTTATTTATTCTGTACTCTCTGCAATGCACTTCACTTTCACCTTTCGTCGTATCAAAACTTTCTCCCGTACACTCAATAATGTTGGAACATTGTCCACATAATGGATCAACGTCAATGAAACTTGCTCTTCAATATGTCTTGAGACTCTTTTTCCTTGGAAGCCACGTTCTTCCTCTTGCAGACTATTCACTCCATGGCAACGCTTCTAGTGATATCCTTCTTCATCTATCGACTCTTCTTTGATATCCTTTCTTTTCTAGAGTCATTAAAATACAAGGCATCTCCATCTTCATCTTCATAATCTTGATTCAACATATTGAATTTCCATACTTTACCTTATCATTTATTAGAGTAGCTAATTCTAACAAAATAACTACCTTTGTATTGAGTTCTCTAACCTCAATACCTTTTTATATTTCCAAATCGAAGACATTGTGCCATTTTCTTGGGTCTACGAGGTTTTCTAAGATATTAAGGCTTACTTAAAAATTAATCCTTTAAAATTAAAATTAAAACCCACTTCTCTTAAAATAATGCCTTTTAAAATAAAACTCACTCCACTTTTAATGAGGTTTCTTCAGCTTCAAGGTTTGTTGGCAGTTTCTCAAGTGTGTGTGGATTTTCGGATTCTCACTTGCCTTATCCTCTCTTCTTTAGAAATCATTGTTTTCTACTTGTGACTATATGGCGAGGGTTTACCAACGACCATATCTCTCACAAAATGTGTTTTTTCCAGACGTTCAAATTCGAAGCTCTTAAGGATGAACCCTGACTCAGTCTCTCTACTCTGTTCGCCGACATAAGTCATCCTTCTTTTCTCAAATTCGCTTTGCTCCGCGTGCCTCCACTTAAATAAAATATATATATATATCTCCAACAAAAAACAAAGGCAGACTTCTAAAAAAAAACTATATCGTTAAAAACAAATCTTTGATTTTCTTCAGATTTTTTAAATTATTAAAACAAGAAAATGACTCTCCATCACTTGTTGCATGCTCAACAGACTTCTTTTTAAAAAGCTGTGTTTAAGGAAACAATGTGCACCTTCACAGTTTTCAAGCAACAACCTTTACTCACGCAGAGAATTCCACTCGTCCACTCACTACTTTGTTCAAGATCTGTGGCCCTCTTTTGCTCAAGATCTGTGGCCCTCTTTTGTAGATTTTCTATAGATTTTATTCTTCTTGGCCAGTTTGGGTAGTGGCTATTCTTCTCTTCTCAGTATCTGCATTTTTCACGACCTCTTCTTTCTCTAAAAATTAGTCGACTCCAGAAACCGATAAACCCTCGTCGGCCACCTCACAGGCCTCCTCTGCAATTAATTGAGCCTTCACAAAATAAGAAAAAAACTTATGCTCGACCTCCATTGGAGCACACACGAATAAATCCCTCTTTCTCCTTGGGCTCCATTAAACTTAGATGGCATACATTCTCCTCGATTTGTACTCAAACTTTCATATCTCCGAGCTCCTGGGCCCTCCTGTGAGGGAGTCGGACCCAGAACCGCTCTGATACCATGTAAACGTTTACGCAAAACGGATGGTGCAATGCACACAACACGTTAAATATCTAAGCTACATCAGTGTCAAAGAAGGTGAATATATATATATATATGATAGATATCATTTAGTAATAGCCCATTCGAATCTGAAATCTAATAGAGCTTCTTGGAAAATTTCTACAATGAACTAATGTTAAGCTTATGTAGATATATTGTAAGGTAAATTAGACATACTAACTCTAGAACACAAATTCTCGGAATAGTTTCCCACAACCATTACAAACTCATACCTTATAGACATATTCCATGAAAATATTTATTTCCTCTACTTTGGATTCATCAACTTTGAATATTAGGCTATTGTTTTGTGGAGAGAGCTCATACTCCCTAGGATAGTCCATACACGTTTTTCAGTAGGAGTAATGATTAGTCTCTACTTTGTTTTCAAGGGTGTACTTATTTGGGTTTATCGATTTGTATATAGCGATCCATCATAGTGGACTGTATATTTGGAAGGAACCCTTCCCCATAAGGGTGAGCTTCTCAATAACCCACAAGAAACAATTATTTGAGAGTATTTAGTAGATAACATAAGTAAATATATCCATGTTCAATGGCCATCTTTGTGTAATATGTTGACTTTGTATCTTTGTATAGTTTTTTAGTAGTTGCTACACTTCATTGTTTATCGGGTCATTTTCTTCTTGCAATGATCTTCTGAACTTGCCATTATCGTTCTTCTTCCGCGATATCTTTCTTCACTTCTTCAAGTCTGTTTGCGGCTTCTTACATCTTCTTAGATTCTTAGATTTTCCCGTCTTCACAGGTCTTCCAACGTCAATACACTTCACTTTCATTGTTCGTCGTATCGCAACTTTCTCCCGGCTGTTGAATAATGTTGGAACATTGTCCACATAATGGATAATGTCAGGAGTCATTCAATTCTAACAAAATAACTACCTTTATATTGAGTCCTCTAAGCTCAATACTTTTGTATATTTCCAAATTGAATACATTGTGCCATTTTCTTGGCTCTACAAGGTTTTTCAAAATATTAAGGCTTACTTAAAAATAGTCCTTTAAAATTAAAATTAAAACTCACTTCTTTTAAAATAATGTCTTTTAAAATAAAACTCACTCCATTTTTAATGAGGCTTCTCCTTGAAGGTTTCTTGGTGGTTTCTCATGTCTGTGTGGCTTTTCGGCTTCTCACTTGTTACGCGGGGCGTAACTTATTGACAATGAGCATATTTAATAGAGGTTTAGTGCTTAATAAGTTTTCTATGGACAGGATTAAATATGGCTGGAATATTCTTAGTAGTCACATAAAATAAATGGCTGTGCTTACTTAAAAATAGTCCTTTTAAAATTAAAATTAAAACTCACTTCTTTTAAAATAATGCCTTTTAAAATAAAACTCACTCCACTTTTAATGAGGCTTCTCCTTTAGCTGTTCTCTGGTGGTTTCATGTCTCAGGTGGCTTTTCGCTTTCAATTTGTTACGCTGGGCTTAACTATTGACAATGAGCATATTTAATAGAGGTTTAGTGCTTAATAAGTTTTCTATGGACAGGATTAAATATGAATTGAATATTCTTAGTAGTCACATAAAATAAATGGCTGTGATTTCAATCATTAACTCTAGCTATTATAAAGACATCGCTTTATGTGTTTAATTTTTACATTTACCTAATCATATTTAAAAATTACTTTGATAGCTAACTCATTGCCGTAAGGGATTAATGTAAATTAAAATATTAACACCGGATAAATGAAGCTCAACAAATTTATTTGTTAATAGATAATAAAATTTAATATTCTTTTTTAATATTACACTTTTACTTCTCAACTCATGTCACCAACAGCCTATTTTGTCATTGCGGTTAGTTCATTCTATTCTTTCAAAATCGTTGTTTTCTTCTTGCTACCATATGGCTAGGGTTTACCAACGACCATATCTCTCACTGGATGTGGCTTTGCCAACGTTCAAATTCGTAGCTCTTCATGATGAACCCTGACTCGGTCTCCTCTGTTCGAGGACATAAGTCATCCTTCTTTTCTCGGATTCTCTTTCCTCTGAGTGCCTCCACTTAAATTATATACCATATATTTCTCCATTGGAAAACGAAGGCGGACTTCTAAAAAACTATATTGTTCAAAAAAAACCTTTGATTTCTTTTTAGATTTTAAATTATTAACCCAAGAAAACGACGGTCCTTCACCAGTTGCATGCTCAATAGACTTCTTTTTAAAAAATGTTTAAAGAAACAATGTGCACCTTCACGGTTTTCAATCAACAATCTTTACTCACTCCCACTCACTTTTCTGCTCGAGCCTCTTTTGTCGTTTTTCTATAGAAATTGACAGTGGCCATTCTGTTCTTCTCGGCCAATTTGCACAGTTGCGATTATTCTCTTCTCGGTATCTGCAATTTGCACAAGCTCTTCTTGCTCTGAAAAATGGCTGGTTCCACAAACCGACAAACCCTCGTCGGCCACATCACGGGCCTCCTATACAATCGGTTGACCCTTCACAAACTGGCAAACCCTCCTCTGCTCGATCTCCATTGGAGCACGCACGAATCAGTTCCTTCTTTCTCCGGCTCCCCAAACTCAGAGGGCAACTCAAACTTTCATATCTCCGGGCTCCTAGGAGTCAAACCCAGACCCGTTCTGATACCTGATACCCTGATACCATGTAAACATTTAAGTAAAATGATGGTGAAATGCACAACATGTTGATGTGTGTTGTATATTAATATGAACATATAGTTACAAAGAAGTTATGGGACGACGGTAGAGATATTAGTTAAAAATTTAATTAAGTTATTTTCCTTAACACACCATTCACACGTTACTCTCCATTGTCTTGCTTTTTTCCTCATTTTTTTGGGTTCATTATGGTGTAGCGAGATCATCAAAACGCTTGGCCGAAATGTCCTCAAATGCCTTGCCTACCACAATATAATTGTTGCATGAAGAACCACTTGGAACATAAGGATTGGTTATGCATCGAAATCAATCTAGTATCTTTTGAAATGTGTGGGATGGCCCATTCCAACTCCTTATGGGCTTGCGCCTTTATCCTTCTATATGGGACCTCGAATTGATACAACGTCTAGGTGTATTGGTATTCATGACTTGGCACCTATATATGTTTCATCTTTTCCATTTGCTAGGGCATATGGTGCACAATATGATATGACATAAGCATTTGTAGTACCTTATGAATACAGTTCACATGTCACCATAAGTGGATCATATGAGGCTTTTCACATGTCGTCATCCTCTACACACACGGAAGTTATTGTTACAAGCATTGGGTACGATGTTTCCCCTCTTATGGACTAGTTATCTTGTCTTAGTGCCCAGCCGAACTACTCCAGTACGTCAATGATCAGGGTTCCTTTGCTCTCTCTCTAATTCTATATTTTTGTTTCATAGTCGAAGCCTTGTCCCTTGTAAGATCAATTTTAATTTTCCCTACCCTAGTTCCTTCTAAATAGAACCCTTCTCCATGCAAGGAGTCTTTCTCAATGGAGGATGGATTTTTCCTTCCTTCTAAATAGAACCCTTCTCCATGCAAGAAGTCTTTCTCAATGGAGGATGGATTTTTCCTATTTTAGTTTATTAGAAGTATAAGCCTTGCAAAGAAGCTTTGCCATTAGGCAAGACGAATTTTCCCTATTGAAGTAGAAGCCTTGCCTTGTTGAGTGCAAAATGAAATTTCCCTGAATTTTCCCTAAGCTAATTCATTCGAAATAGAAGTTTTCCCTACTTCGATTGATGGAAGGTAAAAGCCTTACTCCATGCAAGATGACACTACCAACAATAATCAACTCAGCATTTTATTCCCCTTTGTTCGTTATTCATTATCAACACGGTGTTTCCTTGATGCTATGAACCAAAATGCAAGAGCAAAGCTCGTGTTTTTGTTAGGTTGTTGGGACTGTTGATGCCCATTCCACATAGTTAGCTGACTGCCAAAAAATACTATTGAAATGATGGAATTTGACGCTTCTCACAGTACGTGGCACCAAATTGAAAATGCGTCTAATAAGAAAATCATTCAGAAGCTGCCAATTCTAGTTTCTCACATCATGGATCCATCTACATATTCTCTCCAACACATAGGTGCTACATCATGGATCTAAGAGTTGTGAGTTGTTGCTTTTGTCTGAAGAAAGCGATTGTGTAAACAAGCATCGATCTTTTCCATCACCAGAAGATACAACAAAACTATTTCCTTCAGGTGGACACGTGATTCAAGAAACACAGAGGACAATTAATCTCTTTTTGATAACCCAGATAGTAGTGTTAGTGATAATTTCGTTAAGGTGGACACGTGATTCAAAATACACAGCAGGTTGTTAAGCCAGATAGTAGTGTTAGTGATAATGTTGAATGTACAATTTGAGAGTTTTTGCTTTGGACGCACAGCTATATCTAATTTCATTGATGCCAATCCTGCTTCTACTTCACTTATCATCCGTTTGGCAGCCACAATGCTTGACATCAATCCAGATAATCGTCATGATTTCTCATGGGCAACTAGCAACGCTGCCAATATCTCCAATTTCATAAAAACGATTCTTCTAGTGGATTTTAGAAGTGCATTTATGTAGTCTTTCCCTCCAACAAGTTCAGGTTGGCTGTGTGAAATGGATGCAGTAGACTCAATATTTCCATCAGTTGCATGTGCCAGGTCCCAAACATCTGCATGTGACTACTTGGCCTCTCATTTTATTGACTTCAGCTTGTAGCAGTTTTTCTAATCTTAGACGAAAGTGGGGGTACTTTCAAGTGAAATTAAAAAAGAATTGATTCATCACAATAGGTGCACATCTTGAGAGATCCCTTCTAAATAATAGCTCTCTGCTCAATAACCCATAAGGCATACTAATGCAGGTATAGGCAACAGAAGTAAATAAACACACAAGTTATAAGGCATACTCATGCATGTTAATAGCCAGATGTAAATAAACACATATCTAGTAGTTATACCATGCACAATTTTGTAAACGCTTATTGGAAATGGGCACATTTAATAGAGTTTTAGTTCTTAATGTGTTTTTTATGGACAAGATGAAAATGTGGATGGAATATTCTTAGTCATCATATTAAATGAAAGGCTGTGATTTCAACCACACTCTCCTCTTGTTTTATAAAGTGTGTTTAGGTGTTTACTTTTCACAATTACTTAATCATATTAAGATGATGTTCGAAAAGATTGTTGATTGCCACATGACAGATTAGCAAAAATTCCATTTGATTGTGATTAACTTAGTCTTGGAATATGTGGAATGTGAAGTATGCCATGGCAGGTGGAACATGTTTCAATTAGGTAAAACTATGCTATTGTGGAAAATGTTTCAATTAGGTCAGACTTCTCTATCATATTGAGGTAGCTAAATTACAAATACACAATTTTCACACAAATATACTTAGCAAAACAATTCTGTATTTTTAAAGCTTTCCTCAATAGCATAACAGATTTATGAAGAAATATCTCAACCCCACACACATAAATAGGATCTGGTCTCTCACAACCAACTAGATCTAACAAATCCAAACCAATCTCTAATATAAGCATTAATTTTAACACCTTGTGTTAATACTTACATCACAAATAACAATACCTAAATCACACAACAATATTTTTGTGTGGTCTGGTCTTAATCAACATCTTACTCCACTTTTGAACTCTCATAGACTACTTTTCTCACTCATTCATTTGAGCTACCACTTCATTCATTAAAGATACAATTACCTCTAACCATCAATCTCATTCTTGTAGTGTCTCTACTGTTAGTTATTCTATTCAAATACTCCCATATGTTGAAATACATGATCTGTAATTGTATCACATTTATCTAGGAAAGCAAATAGAAATATTGAATTTACCATAATTCAGTCATACATAAACTTGACCTCTTTCACACAAAGACAACCAAGCCAGTAATTTGTTCCACGTGCTTAACATTAAGTTACTATCTTAATTGATTGGTTATTCTTTATATAATTTTACACAAACTAAATATAACATACATAACCAATGGCTATATACTTAGGAAAGTATTGGAGACTATGTCCTTGCTGATCACTCTGTCTAGATCTTCGTGCGCTTTCTCTTGAACTTGAAGACCATTCCACACATAAAAGAAGCCCACTTTACCACCAGATACGAGACATGCGATAAGGACCACTATCTCGAATATCTTCTGCCACTTTCACTATGAAGTAACCTGCAAGAATTTCCATCCATCCTCTCTGGCAACTCCTTTTCCTTTCCATCCACCATTTCTGGCAACTCCTTTTCCTTTCCAGCCAAAGTTGGTAAATCGCTTCTCCCTCTGGCGTCACAACTCTAAACTACGTTGGCTACCCATTCCACCCACGGGAGTTCTCTTTAAATTTACACACAAACAACACCCTAAATCTCCAACAAGAAAACATTTAATAGTTCCACAAGAACATCGAATCTAAAGTCGTCTCGATGAACCCAACGCCACTCCAAGTGATGTCTAATTCTGTTGTTGCAGATGTCATGTAGCAAATTTTCATTGTGGTTCGCTCCAGCGAAAATATCATTGTTCCCATGTATTTTCCCCTCCTATGTTAGAGAATTGGCTGGCATAGGCGAAAGTAGAGTTCTCTCTTTGACGTGAACAAGCTGAAGATAACGACATTGGATCTGATCTGGTAGCATTGGGGAGGAAAGAATTTGTTCCAGAGTCAGAAACTTCACTACATCAATTGAAGTTGTGTTAATACTTGTTGCGATCTATAAACCGATCTACACAACTTATCTCTGTTTCTTCTACAGGGAGACATAAATCTTTACACGAAATTAATAATCACTCACAAAACAAACACACCTCAAACTAATACTCCACTCGCAATATTCTTACACCCCGTGAGGAAGGTTACTACACCCAAAACTCCTAGCTCTTTCACCAACCCATAGTAACAATATGCACAAACAATTATATTTTTATTATTCAATCACACATATATATATTAATATATATTAAGTTTTTCTACTATAACAAATTTACTTAAAAAAATTTCAACCACACACAACTAACTAAATCTAACAAATCCAAACAGTTATAACAAATATTTCAATTAAACTCTTTAAAAATAACATTCAAATTTGATTCCTCTGAATAATTGAATGCACCACGCTCTATCCAATGGAAAATTTGTTACCATACCATGAGAATGGTATACCAACAAGAAAAGCAATTATTAATCCCCTTCACTTTCGAGAACCATTCCCAAAGCACCCGACCAATGCATTCCCATGCCATACCCATCCATGACAGGGGCAGCACCATACCCAGTACCTGTACCAATAACTGCTCCATCTGCATACATGACAGCATGTGTAAAGCTCCATTTGGGGTGACATGTGAACCGTAGTCATAAGGTATTCTGATGCTCCCGAATACGACATATCATAATGTACACGAGATGCTCTACCAAAGAGAAGAGACGAACCATATATATCGACGACTGAGCATGCGCATAGGGATTTGGAATGGCCCTCCCACAGATTTCAAAGGTAAATCAAACCTGTTTAGATGTAGAACAATCCCTCATGTTGCAAATCGTTCTAAATGCAAAATTTACATTGCCACAGCTAGGGCATGTCCGGTCACCTTCATTTCGAGGACCGTCCGTTCGAGAATGTTTTGGTCCAGAGTTTTGACTATCTCCCTGCACCATCCTGAACCCAAAAATTCCAAGCAGCTCTGCTTCTGTAAACACTTTAAGACTGCCTGCAGAACGAGCTATCCAAGAAAAGAGACTCCGATCCACCATTAATCTCGACTCTGAAGACGGTTCCTCTCTTTGTATGAGCTGCATCAATGAGGAGAAATTCTATAATTGATGTGTAACCCTTCAATCAATCCCATGAGCACAACCTGGCATGCCCAGAATGCTCTGCGCATGGATCAGTTTGGGGCTCTCGAGGCCTCTCTCTGAGAAATTCTGCGCCCCGGCCTTGAACCACACGACTTCCTGCTCTCTAGCAACGTCTATAGCGCCGTCATGGTCTCCGCTTCCTGCGACCATGACCGCAGGGTCATCACTTTTCGGTTCTTAACACCACGGCTCGCCAGCACCATCTCCAGTGCTGACTACGAGCTGCCATCTTAACCAATAATCTAGCACAACTTCAATGGCGAGGAGTCCATTTCATTCTCCGACAACAAAGAGGACAGAGGTCGGGAATCAACCTCCTTGAGGACTATCGATCGAGGGATGTAGCAAGCAAACTCCTTGCACACCCTAGTCTGCAACTTCCAGCACTCACTCATTTCACGACTCGGCCAGCGCCCAGGCTCTATCACGCAGCAAATCAAGCAGCGCTCACTTTTATTCTAAGCAGCCCTCTCTTTTACTCTAAGCAACTACATCTCTCTGCTTGTGGATCTGATTATGGACAAACACACTCACTCTATTCTCCTCATGTATGGACTCCCATAAGGAAGTCAAAGCCAAGCCCATGTCAGCATATTATTAGCACAGCCGCAAAGTGGCTGGTGAACACCGAAATGCACATAGGGTTGGTGTTGTGGTTGGTGAACGCCGAAACGCGACATATAGAGTTGAGGAAATTCAAAAGTTGATTTTAAATATGGTAATTTCAAAGGTTAATCTAAACATGGCAATAAATATGGTAATTTCAAAGGTTAATTTAAACATGGCAATCATATATATGGTGGTACGCTTTTAATATGATTGGCAAATGCTAAAAGTAAATGTGTTAACTGATGCATTCAAAAATACAAGAATATGCCAGCATCTTCAATTGTTAGCCATCGACATTAGAATTTTAGATTAAAATCGATTAATTGTGCCCATCTATTGTAGGTGTACACCTTTCGGTGTAAAAATGATAGAGGAAAACTTATTACACACAAAGATATGTTAAACGCTACATTAAATCAATGTAATGGTACATATAAATACATGAAATAATAGTTCAAAATAAATAAACTAAGTTGATCACACAATCAATTAGTTAAGAAAATATTTATTTATTTTTGTAAGTAAGAAGTGTTGTATATTAAAAACCTTCCAAAACCAAAATGGAGTTCCGTATCACACCAAGAGTCATGTCGATTAAATCGGATCGCCTGCCATGTTGGGGAAACCAGTCCAACTAGCATAAGAGTTAAGCAGAGTATTGCTATAGCTAAGAAAGAAATGTTTTAGGTAAACTAGTCCCCATTGAAACTAACAAAAGCTATCATAACTGTAATTAAAACTGCAAACCTAAACACCTGGCAAAATTGACATGTATGGAGGTCCCCAACTACTGTTCCTCCTCGACACACGCCACCATTCGCCCATTGCATTCACGTACTCACCTTTGTTCGCGAGTCTCTATCTACATCCATCGTCAGATTCGCCACCGACGCACTTTGTGAGTCTACCTCCTCTCGCCATGCATCCGCTTGCTCCACTTCTCTCCATCGAAGCTGTTCCTTGGCGCCTTTCCATCGCCTCGCACTGGGTATCTCCCTCCGAGGTCGCCTACCGTAAGAGGGGATCTGGCCAAGGCGATGAGGCAAGAAGTCAGAGAAGGTCATATCTTGTCGCCTGCGGAGTGCGTGTTTAGTGGAGGTCCTCCATCCCTTGGAGAAGTTCAAACACCAGTCCATAGATAATGTCTAAACTTTCTCGTAGCTGCACCCCATTGTAGGAGTAAGATGGCTGGTGATCATAGTTCCCAGGCCTACAGGGAGGAGGAGGCATGCCGCAAGAGATTCTTGGGAGATCAAAGACTGGTGTAGGGTCTGACTCAGTCAGAGTGGAGGCAATACAGAGACGCGAGGGTGAGCCCATCGTCCGTGGGATAATTGCCAAAGAGTGTAACCGCTGGCCACCAGCTGAACCGGAGAGGGAGGAGAGAAGGGCTCGAGCTGGAGGGGAGGGGATGAGAAAATGGAGGGTGAGTCGGGAGGTGAGAGTGAGGGCCTGCGAGTTTTCCATGGAGAGCCTCACCTCGGTCTCCTCCTCGGGCGTGGCATTTGGTAGAGTTGTTGGTTGTTCAAAAATGCAGAGTGCACCAAACAAGTGGAGGGCGCAGTTAATGTAAGGCCGCCTTCAAGAGCCGAGGATCGATCTATCACCAAGACTCCCAAGGGAGGAGCCTCCATCACGAGCAGTCGAGATGTCCATCCGAGGCGTGAGCCACAAGCCTCCTCGTAATGTGAAGAGAAGCGCATAAATGTGCATTTACGTCACCGGGTTCTCGACACGCCGAGGGGTGACGAATGCATGGCACGACCGCCACGCGGCTCCATGCCTCTGGGGTCGGGTGCCTAATCTACTGCTGCTTTTCATGTGTGTCTCCCACAACACCCCATCCGGGAGCATGAAAATATTTTAACTATACACCAAAATAAGAATAAACTTAGTTTAACCAATTTTTTCAAATCTCATTAACTAACAATCTCCTAAATAATAAACTAAAATAAGTAAACATTGTCTACCTTCAAAATTAATAAATAATCATTTAAAATATATCAAAAAAATTATTAATTAGTACATCTCATGTGTACATCATTTAAAAATATTAACAAAAATTTACAATAGAACATTTAGAGCAAAATAAAGGTAAAGGTAGATAACTATCATAGTTGCATGTCAAAAATTCTACAATTTGTGTGCCTCTCAAAAATTCTGCAATAGAACATCTGATATGTATATCATTTAAAATATTAACAAAAAATTTCAAAGAAACATTTAGAGCAAAATAAGGGTGAGGGTGGGTAACTATCATAGTTGCATGACAAAAATTCTGCAATTTCTGTGCCGGTCAAAAATTTTGCAATTTCTGTTGGGAGGAGTAGGAGAACATATCGTGAAGGGAATGATCTTTATATATATATGAAAAGAAGTGTTAGTAATTAATATACAAAACATATTAGAATAACAAATGGCTCTGCTAATCGATAGCAGTTTCAAACTAAAAACAATGAAAATATAAATGATTTAGAAAAACTTGAAAATTTTAGAAGGAAAAGTTATATATATATATATATAATAAAATTTATGATTATATTTCTACATATATTAATCATTTTTTTAATTTAATTAACTAATAAAATTTTGCTTTAAAAATGTTTTTCTAAAATATCAAAACAACTTTATCATAGTTAAAAAGTAAGGTATCAATGGATGTTTCTGTAGATTTGAAATGATCTGATGGTGATAAAGTTCCAGCAAGAACTTCCTTAATGGTTTAAGCATTGGCATTGCCACTGCCTACACTAGGATCCTCATTATCAACACCTATATAAATGGATCAAACGATCCATTTTCAGGTGTGGGAAACCATTTAAGTATCCCTTGAAAGATTTTGTCAATGCTGATTTACACAAGTGTAAGTTAAATGCAATCAATTAAACCGTCAAAACCCCTTCAATACATAAAATTTGCGCACAAACACTCCATCATGCTCTACCATAGGGTTGTTATTTGTTTTTATATAGGATGATTTTATATAGAAATAAAGTTAATTTCGGAGACACTATCTAATGTTAACTTCCAAATTGCAAAGATAAATCCAACTAATTGATATGTTTATAGTATGGGAAAGTTTAATGTCCACAAGATGGGGATTTTTTTTAATGTGCTGTGGAATGGCTATGTTTGGCATTTTCTTTATCTTTGATTAAATTTCAACTTTCTTGTGCTTAAGAGTTGATATTTCTAATTAGGTTTAGGATTATAATTTTTTCTATAAAGATTTTATGTAGCACGCAATCAAAGGATTTTGTTAATGTCATAACAATTCAATTATTATATCTTTTTAATTTAGTTTATGTTTTCGTAAAATTGCAGGAAGATTGCTTACGTGAGGAGAATGCTTTCCTTCGTAAAAAGGTTTGATTAAATTTGAATTATTAATATGAAATTGCACATCTCAATTACGGTTATTTTTCGTTCGATGTAGTTTTAACGTATGTTCATTTATTTTCCAGTGTGTGTCAACACCACCTTCAATTGGATTTGGAGGCATAGAACGCATTTAATTCGAGACTCAGCTGGTTATAAAGCCTCCAAATGTACAAGAACACTTCCTATAAATAGTGCTCATTGAGATTCCTATTTAAGTTGATGTATGTTTTTCGAAAAATCAAACATATTAATAGTTTATTATAAATGTTTTTAGATGCTGAATTATATTTCAAAAGAGTAGAAGGAAATGACACTTTTTTATTCTATCCTCATCATTGGTAGGAGAGGCTACATATTCTTCGCATTCTATTTCATATTAAGGTTAAATTATTTTGTTAGATTTCTTCGATAATTTTTCTAACCTTTAGCTATTAAGGGTGTTTATTTTTCCACCACAGGCATGATGAGTTTCCCTTTTGTTGTTTTCTACGGTGTACCTATTTGCATTTACCAGCTTGTCTAGTTATTTTTTTACAATTCAGGATTATGTTTTGCATTTAAACTTTTGAAATAGATATACACAATTTGAGATAAACACACAATTTTAATATTTTAATATTTATATTAATATCATATGGATCAACATATTACATTAATGTAACAATATTTACATAATAATATATATGTACTCTACCCTCTAACCACTACAATATAAAATTATGTACAATAAAATTGAAAGTGCATATCAACTCAAACCTCAACTTTATTTTTATGAATTTCATGAATTGATCAAGCATAAACAAGTAATGGTGGAAACATGCATAATTCAATTCATGTTTATAGTTTTACATATTTATGCTTATACTTCTACATGGTTATGGAATTATAAAATGGTTTCAATCTAATTTAAAATAAATAATAATTATATAATTTGTTATACATTTTGGTATTTTATCTATGATTTTGGTGATTTGAGGTTATGAAAATTTTGAAACTTATTTAAGGTTTTTATGAGGTATTTTTGGGTCGTGATGATTTGAGATCATGAAAATTTTAGAATCTATTTGAAGTTTTCATGAGATATTTGAAGAATCTATGCAGACCTATTTCTGAACTAAATAATCATTCAAGCATAACAATATCATAGAATCAGGTTTATAATCCATGCATAAAGAAAGAAGAAATTATTATTCGAGTAGTTGCACAAAAAGGTTACGTTAAACTATGATGAACCTTGATCTTTATAACAATACATAGCGTCATAGAACACAGTTAGTTGATGTTCAACTGTGATCAACTTTAACCTTTATAACAATACATAGCCATAGAACACGCTTAGTTGATCCTGATTGGCTTACAATCAGCTTGCAATAAAAGTGGTCCAATCTTCCTAGCTACTCTATTTGATCTTGAGTGTATCAAAGGATTCATCCTTAGTCTTCAAAAATAAACCTAACACTTTCACATGAGTAATCATCAATAAATGTACAAAATATGATGACTTACCCAAACTTTTTGTATGCAAAGGACCACAAATGTCTGAGTGAACTAATTGAAGAGGATAATGGGCCCTCCATGCATTCCTTTTGAAAATTTCTCTCTTGAACCATAGCAAACCATAAACTAATACCTTTGATGTTAGAAGCTTCACACTATGAAAATTCAAATGCTTCTATACCTGAGATGCCACAATCAACCTTTTTCTTCATATGCCATATTGGGAACATCCTAACCTCAATGAGAACATCCTATTCTTTGACATAGACACAACTATAACCACCCTATTGCATCTATTCTTATCATCAATTGTACATTGTTGATTTTCAAACACAACCTTATAATTTTTCTCTCACAATTGATCAACACTCAATAAATTATTCTTTAATTGTGGAGTGTAATAAATGTCTTTAACACTTTTCATAAATTCTTTAGTATGGACTTCCATATCTCCTTTTGCAAAACCTCCAATGCTTTGTCATCACCCAGCTTAATCTTGGATTTGAAACTCTCATCCATTGTAGAAAAAATCTCCTTATTTCCTGACATGTGGTTAGAACACCAAATACCAAATATCTTTAGTGCCATTTTCAGCATTGGCATAAGATAAAACAACAAATTGTTTGAGAGGCTTCATCACCTTCTTGAGCATAATTAACACCTTGTTATTATTACCTTCTTTAATCTACAATCCCTTCAAAGTGACCATACCTTTACAATAATAACATTGGATATTTCTTTTATAAAAATTTGTTTCTTCCTCTTCCTCTTGAACCACCTCCTCCTCTTGGATAATTCTGATTTTGACCTCTACCTTGGTTTTCTTTGGTTTTTTTGTATCGCTAGTGTTGGCATCTTCATTCTTTGTAATTTGCAATTTTGAAGAAAAATATTTCTTGCCACTTTCTCCAAATGAATCTATCAATCCTTCTTCATGAGACATAAGAGATCCAACTAGGTGATCAAACTAAAGAGTAGACAAATCCATGCTTTCTTCAATGATTATGGCAACATGGTTCCACCTTGGTGTTAGAGACCTCAACACCTTTTTAATCACAACCTCTTTGTCCACAATATCTCAAGAGTAGCCATTTTATTGACTATATCTTTTACTCTCACACAATAATCACTTACATTTTCAACTTCGTACATCTTCAAATTCTCAAATTCTCTTTTCAATGTGCTTGACAACTTTGACTTGATCACTACCTTGGTAAGCTTCTTGTAGAGTCTTCCAGGCATCCTATGTTGTCTTTGCACCTCCAATTCTTGGAAATAGACTTTCATCAAGGGCAATTTGAATATGAAATAAATCTTGACCATTCTTCTTTGTAGATTTCTTCTTAACTACTCTATCATTTGCACTAAGAGTGGTCCAATCTTCTGGCTCTGGATAACTCGTTTCTACAATCTCCCATAGATCTTTTCCTATGATTATTGATGCACCAATAATCATAATCACTTTCCATTAAATTCTGAAATGAAAGAGGAATTAGAGTAAACACTAACAGAAAAAAAAAACTGCAAATAGATTGCATCATATCAGATGATTGACTAGACTGCATCAATTACCAACAATATTTTAAGTTTTTTTTTTTTTTTTAATTCTTATAATTTTAATATTATTCTTGTTTCTACAAATTATTGTTCTAGTTATTGTAATAATCATCTATCATAATTACATATTCAATATAATATTTTAATCCATATGAATTATTTTATGGTTGTATTATTCAATATTTAATATAATGGTTCAGCGATCAGGTGATTATCGTGCTCTTAAAATGGGCCTGATCTACTGGTTACTAGTTTTACAATCGTGGGCCTGATCTAGTGGTTACTAGATTTACAATCAGAGAAATGCCATGTAAACCCGCAAGGAGTACCCACTTCAGAATCTGGGTATTTTCCAACCTGGGACTACAACCATTGCAAAACCTTAAGGTAAGCAGACCATATAAAGGTTCACAATCATCGCAAACCCCTGACCTAAAATGGCCATGTAAAGATAACCAATTGAGGCCCTACAGAGGTGCTCAGAGAGCATGAAACACAAGTATATCCCTTTCCTAGAGAGTCGCGGATGTCCACTTACCTGAACCATCGTAATTTCAAATATATTGTCTATTTTTTAAAATGAACTCAACCAGCAGATGGAGAAGTTCATACAGAAGGTATATCATCATATAACAACGCAAATTTAATAACCGCAGTTCAAAAATAGTTACAGAAGTAGGGTTCAACCCTGAAAATCACTTAGAACCCTAAATATCAATTACAGTGTCAAAAGAAGAAGAGACCAGCAATGGGGTTTGGGACCAAGCAAAATGAGAATGAGTTGGCTAACACATCCCAGTCTCAACCAAACTAGTGCAAAAACAATGCCAACCCTTCGATCTCATTCGATCACTAAAGCACAAGCATTGGATCAAAGCAGTTGATAGGAGTAGGTGACTCGGTGTGGCAGTTGATTAGTTGTATACAATAATCAATTTATAATTATTTATAAATTAATTTGTAATTATTTATATCATTCAAAATTATTTATAAATATA
>SNQJ01S0189534.1:32565-44892 GCA_010110895.2 Picea sitchensis | reverse complement strand
TACTGTACCATGACCTAATTTCACGTTTAGGTCATAAAAAGGACGACAAGGCCAAAATACTAAAAATCATATTGTTTTACATTAAATGTTCAAATTAAAACCCTAATCAAGAAAAAGAGAGACGACATCCCCTTTCTAGGGTGACGTTAGCCCTTTCTAGGGCAAATGCAGCCTCCAGGAGCAAAACATTAGCCCTCCTTGGGCTTCTCCAAGCTGCCACACGTGCCAAACTACTCTGTCCATCTGCCAAAATGTCCATGAAGCAAGGATGACATCATGGACCTCATGGGTGACGTCCTAGGCCTTCCAAGGCCAACGTTTCACTGAAAATGGTACAACCCCCCTAGGTCAAGCTCTGTCGGGGTGCCTCTGCAAGACGTCCTCCTTCTCTCCTGTGCAAACCCATCTGTCCTGTCTCTGCTCCCTGTTGGGGTCTCAACATCCATCTGGTGGGCTCTTCAGCCCCATGGACGTCCGAACTGATCATCTCCCCATGTGTACCGGTCCAACATGGTACCTGTCCGTCGGGCATGATCCTGCACATCAACAGCTATGCCCTCCATGGGCTCATAAGTCACATGGATCATAGCAATGTCAATCACATCTCATCATCAATATTATTAAACATGTGCATAAAACCCTTATTACCCTAGTTAAAAGCTCAAAGACATTACACAAGCTTGCAATACAAGTTTGGAGAAAATGACAGGGCGTCCTATTGGGCTAGTGTCCATTGGAAGAGGAAAGTTTCCGGAAGAGACCTCATTTGAGCCATGCAAGTGGGTGATGTGAATAAGGGATGTCCAGGCAAGTGGGTGCAATGAGAGCAGAGGGTGCAAAGCTTTACCTGTGGGTGCCTTTGTAAAGGCGAGCTGCACATGTCCTGGATGCAATTTTTTCCAAGCCCATTCATGCCTTTTATTCTTTATTCTTCATTCTTTTATTCTTTATTGCTTTTTCTTCAAGAGGCTAATTAGGGGACACTGCCCTGGCATGGTGACCAGTGGTGATAGTGTTACCCACAAGTACTTTCACAGAAATGAGAAGGTTGGCTTGTGATGGCTTACTTTGTATGGTTCTAAAGACTATTGTATCTCGTGGTTGTTGGTTTCACCTATTTCTGTGGACTTTGTTTGACCATGATGTTCCTAACATGGTCCTTTTGGAGGACGTCCTTATGATGATACCCAAGACATTGTGCACTGTACCCAATATGTTGCACGTGTAATGTAGAGCATTTGGTCACATGATGGCTTGGAATACTCAAATATAGGCTCTCACACCTCTTGGGCCATGGATGATGGACAGATGAGCTTTCTTATTGCAGATATGGTCATATTGATGGTTGGATGGGCAAGAATCCCACACTTTTGGATAGTGCACCCTAGGGACTTGTAACCTTGGGTGGAGGACGTTGCACTTGCACATGATTGGACACTCTCAAGAGAGATGATGCACCCTCTTTCCACCTTGGACACTTTCCTTTGCACCTTGAACATTGAGCACTTTGAGGATGATGTCACACATGTGAGGATTATGATGATGGTGGGGCCAACCCCATCATTAGGGAATCCTTGGACGATGATTTAGGGAACTTGACATGACCTTTTGATGAGGAGACGTGACACTTCACCTTGCTTGCACCACTTGATGATGAGACTTGGCCTTTGGAGGCCTTCTACACCCTCTTAAAGCATGATGTCACCCACATGTGTGACCTTGGAGGACATATTTTGGTGTATTAGCATGTTTATCTATTGTTTAGAGGCTATTTGAGGGGTTGAACTAGACTATCTCGCTTGTATCATGGATTTGTCATTGTTTTAGGGCTTATTGTGGACATATGTGCTAGGGTTTCCTAATATAAAGATTCAAATCATAACTCATCACTTGTGAGATATCACTACTAGTCTTTTATCTCTCTCTTATTTTTCCATGGAGGTCTTATGTGCACTATTGGAGTGATTCTTTGTGGATGCTTTCTCTTGTTCTTGGTGGATGATCTTGAGCTAGGGTTTCTCTTCATGCATAGCGACTTGGATGAGTAATTCTTCTTCTTCAAGTTTAAGTATTTGTACATGGTGTATATTGGTGAATGCTTTTTATTGCTAAGTTGTTGCATGTTACCTTGTATGCTAGTCTCTTGTTTGAAACCCTAGGAGGGATTCAAAGTCTTTATCCCCCTCCCCTTTTCTTTCACCTTAATTTTTTAAAGCATTTAAAGACCTAGTTCTAGGGATTAAAAGTCTTTATCCCTATAGGGTTAGTCTTTAGCTATTTCAAAGGCCTAAGGTCCATGAGTGTATGCGCCCTAGGGTTTAGATCTAGTTCACTTGGATCTTGAATTAGACATCCTAAAAGAAAGAAAACGACACCTAAGGTCCATAAGTCTTTGCACCTTAGGGTTTGTTTTCTTGTAAGATTTTATCCTAATTCCATGAGTCTATGACCTGAGGGTTTCAAATCTCCATTATTCTTGGCCATCTAAGCCCAAATTCAAGGTGTGGCTTGACTCCATTTTCCCAAAGAGATAAAAACAACACTAGTCTTGAGCTTGCAAAGTGATACAAAACATCAAATTACCCTCTCTCTCTCAAAGAAATCTAGTAGCTAGATACCTTGCTAACTTTCAATCCTCAACCTAACTCAATGCTTGGAAAACTAAGTAAACTTGTTGCTGCTGTCATAAATGTTTGCTACAACCATTAGGGCTTGATTGGATTGCTGACAACTTACTTAATATTGTGGTTTAAGAAGGATAAAGTCATTGTTGGACACTTGGATGTTATTCCACTTATCAAGGCCTATATTTTAGGATTTTATTTACTAGTTTTGAGGGCTGATTTCTTGTTGCTGTTACAAAACATTCTTTGCTGATATAACATTGTTTACTGCTGCAATTTTAGTACATCCCTTTTTCTTGATAGCTAGTGTTCTAGAGGTGATTATTCATTTGTTTAGACTTGGTAATTGTCATTGTAAGCATCAGAAAACTTATCTCACACATCAACCATTTACCTCACCCAAACTCTTCCTAATGATTCACATTTCCCTAGACCTAGCCTATCCTTTTGAGGCGACCAAGATAGGGGGCCATAGGCTTGGCTAATATTTCTATAGGATCCCTTGAGGTCATCAAGGAATCCTCCCTTGTGTTGGACCTGTCCTTCACTAAAAATAGGGAAGTACTTGCCTAGGTGACATTGACATTTACTTCCAATTGTTACACAAGTTTAACATCTTGTGAAGGCTTTGCACAAGTGCTAAATCCTATGATAACAGGTTATATGAGAACATTATTGTATTGTTTTCCTAGCATATTTTATTAATTCTTCTTGAAGAATAAAGTGGATCTCAACAAATCATTTCTCTTTTTGGTAATGAAGTGTTGAAGAGGTTATTTTATTGTATTCTTTGAAGGAATAGTGGATCTAGGAAAAAAATTATTATTTTATTGGAAAAGGAGATGGAGCTAGACTCTCTTTAAGGAGTATCTCTCTCCATTTGTAATCATGGTTGGAATTTTCGAGCTTCCCCTCCTTGGAGCTTAATGGACACATCTTTCTTGGAGAGTATGTGATTTATAAGGGATCTTTCTTTGTTGAGTGCATAAATATTTTGGTACTTAAAGTGTGGTTTCTTTTACATAGGCAAGACTAGTGATTTGATCCATTGAAGGGTAAAATGTACCACTTGGAAGGAGTTTTTCATGTGCGATAACACCTCTTCTCTCCTTTGTTATGTTATTCTTTGATGTGTAATAGTTTTCTTTATATATCCTCTAGGAATTATAACAATCTCATTAACTTCAATTTCTAGTGTAAAGTTGAGTTGCCTAGTTGGATGTAATGTTCCTAACTTGGCGAGTCTATGAAATATCCCGAATTCAATAAAACATAAATTTAGCAGCAAAATCGATAAACATAGAAATAACCAGCAAATTTCTTCATTAAATCCATAAACGGTGAAGTACAAATGAGAGATCTATAGGATCTTCTCCAATATCAGCTAGACCAGATGGTTTCAATGAAGAATTTTTGCATTAAATTTTGGAAAAATTAGAGTGGAGGTTATTGAGTCTTTTATCCTTACTTCCATTGCTAATATATATAAAAATAAGCTCTCTTAGATAACCCCTTGAATCCATTTCCCTTTTTGGATTGGCACTAATCTCTATTTCCTTCCATCACTGTTTTTTATTTCCTAAAATACAAAATATATCGTTTTACTAAAGCTACTCTCATATCATCTTATGTCTCATTGCTTAGCTTTAGTAATCCTACTAGGGATACCCCACCTTGAGCTAGAGGAGATCTGACCTAAAGTGAAGAGGATAGGTTACTTAGGTGATAGTGGTGACTATCCTAGTAGTTTCATCTCAGGTTGTACCTTGTGGATTAGGGATTTTATCATTAATTACAAGTTGGGAGGAAACACATAGCATTGCAAAAATCCCTTGCTTCATAAAATCCCTATCCAACCTATCATGATCTACAATAAAGACTATGTTGGGAATGACCCTATTGCAATAATTCTTGGAAACCACAACCAAATCTAACAAAAGGTAAGGAGTGAAAATATTCTTAAAAAAATGAGGAATTAGGTCGAATTCCTCCCTTTATATTCTTCCTGATCTAATTCTCTGTTGACATCACTTAAGCTAGGTGCTTTTCCTCCTAAGGTGAATAATTAATTAATTAAGTCTCCCCTCAACACATTTTCATTCTATTTCTTTGTTGACTTTAGCTTAAGTTATTTGTCCTATGCTTTTTGGCTTAATTCATCATTTAGCCACTAAATCACCCTTATTTCTTCTCTTGTTCCCTGTTTGTGCCTAACTATAGTCTACGGGAACAAATAGACTACTAAGTCACTCCTTGTTGTCCTACTCTTGGGAATGGGACATCACAGAAATATTCACTCAACTAAAATTGTATACATTAAGTACGACCAACTTGATTATCAGTTAATTCTATTTTTGGTCACAAAAGTAATTTTCAAACGAGAAAATAAAGAAAAGACCAAGAGTCACTTGGGAGGCCAATAGTCATTGGATGACCAAGAGTCACTTGGAAAATCAAGACTCACCTTATTTTGTATAAAGAGAACTCTTATATTCATTTAAAGGGATCTTTTTCTTTGCAATGTAAGCTATCTTTTTATGTGAATAAAGAGGCCATTGTTAGACAATTTCCTTATAGCTTGATATCTAGGCTTCGTTGTGGACTATTCCCTCTCCCATCTCTCTTGGTGTTTGTGGATTATAGCATTGTATCATGTGGACTATTCTCTCGCTGCTTTGTTTTTGGTGACTTATCTTTCCCATGCTAAGAACTTGATGTGAAGTATGCATGTTCTCAGCGATTTGTAGGCTATCCTTGGTCCTTGGATTTTTCCCTAGGGTTTGGTATAGATGGTAGATGGTGGGCTATTCAACCTACTCTTTGTACTTTTCCCATTTTTTTTACATCAAATTTGACATGAAGCAGGTAGGCTCTTGGTGATTTATACGCTATCCTTGATCCTTGGAATTTGCTTTGGGTTTGGTGCCTATGGTAGTTGGTGGACTATTCTCCCTACTCTTTGTACCTCTTCTTTTGTTTTATGTCAATCGTTCTTGAAAGTGCTCGCACAAGATTAGATTAGTTTGCATTTTATTTGCACTTTGCATTGCATGGTAGTTGCATTTGATTTATTTGATAAAAAACCCTATTATGATAGCCATGCCATAACTAGAGGGTATGATAGCCATGCCATAAGTTATAACTAGAGGGTTTCTCATTTTCAACAAATGAATGTCTAATTGGGCCCTTTTGCGGCTGAACTTGCGATGTTGACAAGGGTACATTTTCCCACGTCAACAAATTGGTAGATCCAATTGAAATTCATTGGAACCAACTTTTTGGGTGATGGCATATGGCCCATGGAGGATCAGTTTGAATTTATGATGTTGCTGATTTTTGAATTGCTATTTATCCAAGTCAAGCAATACATGATCGCCAAATTGAAATTTTAGAGGAACTTAATCTCTATCATGCAATGCCTTATACCTGATTTGTGTTTGTTGTAGCATGCCATGTATTCTAGCATGAAAATTGAGGTTTTGAATAAAGGAAGAAGCTTTATCTTGGTCCTTTTGCTAGCGGGATGTTGATGGTGAAGGGAGAGCGATTGGAAATCCAATAAGGTGCAAGGGGTTGGAACCATAATAGACTTCAAAGGAGAGTTTCCTGTTGAGAAATGTTTCCATTTTATATATGTTTTATAATATGTGAAGATAGTTGTCCCATTGTTCTATTGACTGTAGATGAAGAGAGCATACACTAAGATCTGGGTGACTCCCTCTATTTGCCCATTAATTTAGGTGAAAGGAGGTAGAGAATCTTAACTGTTAGCCAAGCATCTCAGACTAAGATTGCCAAAAGTGACTATGAAATTTAGAGGCACGATTTGAAATTATGGTGAGGAAACCTAAAATGCACCCATATATGCCTACAAAATAAATTTGCAATAGTAGGAGCATCTATGGATTTACTACAAGGAATAAAAGATTCCCTTTTTGAAAATATATGAACAACAACAAAGACGTAGTCACACTTTTTCTGAGTGATGGAAAAACTGCTAATGAAATCCATAAAAAAAAATTCTCATGGTCTGGATGGCTTCAACAAAGATTGATACAATCCAAGATTTCAATTGGAAGGCTTGGATTCATTGCAAAAGGGAGAACCAATGAATGTGTTCCTCCACTTATTTCCTCATGTAGGGATGATAGAATATTGTTTCACATACACCAATGTTTTCTAAATGTTAAAATAGCCTCCAAAATAAGAGAGTGGGGTTCTTTAAGGAGTGGATGAGCTGACACCGTTGGAACAATTAATCTTGTACAAAAACCAGTATTTAATAGTGTAATCCAAAAAGGTATCTGATTGATAATTTTAGGTTGACAATTAACTCAACCTAAAGTGTGGGAGTGGGTCATTGAGGTGACAGTGGGTGACCCCTCCAAGTTGCCTTTAGGTCCATACCTAGTGACTTTGGACTTTGGCACCTTTGGTGTGGATTTGAATGGTAGTAGTGTCCAAGAAGCATCCACAACAGGCATTTTTTCAAGCTGCCTCACCCACAGTCGAAGATTGTAGTGGACATAAACTAAATCATTCAGACATTGAAAATCCAAGCTATAAGAGGGTCATGATAAATTTAATGATTCTCGAGGGTCATTAATTACAGTAATTGTAATTGATTAGTTGGATTTCTAACCTGTTACACTTCTTTGAGTGTATTTTTCAAAATATACTCTGTTACAGCTCAAACTCTCACCTAGGAGGAAAAGTACTAACCTCAATGGGAGAGCCTAGAGGCACTACCAGGAAAGCCACCCACTGTCACCTCAATGGCCTTGCCCCACTCTTCAAACTAAGGAAAGAAAACTATCTTAGCCTGGGGGAAACCCTATGGTCAATCTAAGCTAAAATGTTGAGTGTGGAGTGGGAGATCTTAGCTTAAATTGATTATTCTACTGCTTAACCAAACCAAATCAATTCACCCTCAAAAAATGTATGGATCATGAGGAAACAATGCAGTGAATTGTTCAACTAAATTTGAGAAAGAAATGTGAATGTTACACCAACCTCCAATGTTATTACCAATGAAGAGAAATAGCGTGCAATATCCCAAATGATTCTGAGTATGTCAAGGGTTTGTTGCAACTTAAAGACAATAGATTTTGTTTTTAGATCCAAACCACAAAGTAATGCTGAATTCAAGGATCATAGACCATTATGAAAGTCACAATAAGTAATTGTATTGTATAGGATTCATATGGGTTTATAACATCTTTCCCTTGGAGCAATAACCAGCAACCATATATTTGGACAAAGTTGATTTAAAAGTGATTAAAGTATCAAGAGACATGTTGCTGCCTGATGTACCAAAGTGTATACAGCAGATTTTTTTACCAATTCCCATTCACAAAGTGAGTATTATAGCCATGCCAAGATGTGCTCAGAATTTCAAATGAAAATAATAGCCAGTACTATGAAGAATCAATTGTAAACCATGAGACCCAAAAAAATCTCACTTAGAGTTATAACAAAGCATATTAAAGTGTGAGTTCTGCAGAGGCATTTGTGTGATTGTAAATTCCAAATTCAGTGTGAACCATTCATTATATATCAATTCCAGATTTATTCATTTAAAAGTTATATGCTGCAACCCAGATTCATACTTATGTATAGCTTGTCAAAGCAAAGCGCTATTTAATTCTCAAATTTTATGAAAAAAAACAGTACTAAGCTACAGGTGCAGTCGAAGCTAGTGCAACGAACACCATAACCTTAGCATCAAGGTGGCTGTAAGCATACTTCAATCAGATCTAATGAATTTAGTGCAGAATTTGAACATCATTATTCCCAGACAGTCCTATTAATCAAGTAGTGTATCACAACAATCCCAGAAAAGGATTACCAGAATTCTGAAAATGAAGTGAGCATTTTTTAGAAGACTGTTCTTACGTCCATACACATCGTTGAGGTTATTAGCATTTGAATTCAACACATGTACACTGTCAAATATTGAGTTAGGCCAAACGACTTGTATTGAAAATGCACGTGTAAAAAAAATCCAATGTGAATTATGCTCAGCTTGTTGAGTTTTTAATCATATGGGTGCTTGCAAATTTAGTCAATAAAGACCCAAACAAAACCACTTAGTGACATATAGATTCATCATTTATTTAGTGAAAACCATAGGATTCATGAATGAATCATAGGCTGTGTGACATTCTATTAATATTGGTACGACCTGCTATTAATAAGCAGTATGGTTTGCTAATAATGAGCTGTAGGGACTGCTATTTAGTATTAATAGTAGTACATTCTGTTATTAAAGAGCAGTATGGCCTGCTGCTACTAAAATTATGACCTGCTATTAATGGGTCCATTGCTTCCTAGATTTTAGTCTTAATCCTCCCTTTTCTGATGAGAATCTCCAATCTTCTTCCTGGAACAAACTGTCCTTGATTCTTTTGGTACACATAAAGCTGCTGATGTCTTTATATTGGTATTCTTATGCAAGCTGGTAAAAGCTGTCATGAGCTTCCTGCTCAGGAACATCAAAGGTTCTCCAAGCTTCATTTTAATCATGGATTGTTTTTTCCTGAACCAATCCTTTAAGTGTAGGAAAATTACCAGATTGGTTTTCCATTTGAAGAAATTTACATGAAGATTCATTGTGTTTGATTTCCGTGTTTTTTCAAAAAATCCATAGCTCAAGATTATTGCTTAGTCGGGCCAGTCACAAAATTTTATTGAATTTTTCAACAATCTTCCTTAAAGTTCTTCATCAGTCACAGTTCCATTATTCCCTGTGTTCTCGACGAGGATTTGTTTGTATTGAAAGATGTATGGCATGCTAGCCTTTTGACATTTCATTACAAAGCTATTTCGTAGTTGTGTACACTTTATTTTTACTCTCATCTCTTGGCATGTATCATACAAGTTTTTAGCATTCTTTGTCACTTGTTTTGTCCTGAAACAAATGGTCTTTTCTGTAAAGGATGATTGCATATGATTTTTTTAAATGAATTTACTGGCTCATTGGTATAATTGTTTGCAGGGTTTAGACTAGGGCAGCCCATTCCCTATGATTCAATGATGACAATTACAGGCCATAAGATGACTGCCCGGCAGCGTTGGACACCAACCCAGATGCAGCTCCAAATTCTTGAGAATATCTTTGATCAAGGAAATGGAACACCAAGTAAACAGAAAATAAAGGAGATTACTGCTGAGCTTACTCAGCATGGTCAGATTTCTGAAACTAATGTCTATAATTGGTTTCAAAACCGGAGAGCTCGTACAAAAAGGAAACAACAGTTGGGCCTATCCAACAATGGGGAATCTGAAGTAGAAACAGACCTCGAGTCTCCCAAGGAAAAGAAAGCCAAGATGGATCATAACCCTATTGGAGAAACTCCAGTTGCAAGGCAGACAGATATGAGTTTTCAATGCTCTGACCAGCACCATTTTGAATCCCAACAGCATGTATCAGCAGTGGCTTTTGGTTCACATATTGACTCAAAGTCTGTAATGAGTTTCAGCAGATTCCCGTCTTTTGAAGATGGATTAACTGCTGCAAGTACGCTAAATCTGCTGCATCTTTTTATGCCAGATTCTATCATCACAGAGAATCAACATTAGGTGTTCTATAACCTCAGTGAAAATACTTAAGTGCATAAATCACTTTGACTTTGACTTTTTATGTTTCGAACCAAAGTATGGTTTTCTTGCAAGGTGATTTGCATTTGGTGAAGAACAAGACTCTTCTTTTCCCTCCTATCTCACAATGTTTTATCTTTGAGACTGTTTCGGCATATGACTTGTCTAACAGAAACAAGAATTTAAATATGTAGGAAATGGGCAATTAATTGGAGTGGATGAACCGGTTGATAATTTCAACTTAGTGAATGCTGGGGAAGCCTACCCTATGTTGAGGTAAGTTATTTCCTGCTCGGTTTTTTTTTTTTTTTAATGAATATCACTGTAGGTTCTAATCTGAACCATACTAATTTTGTTTCTGTCTGATTTTCACTGGCGGCAATCCTTTAGTCACTTATTTTAAAGACTCTCAACTCCCCAATGTTTGTATGTGTTTCTCATGTAATTTCTAGTCCTTTTGACCTAGTTTGGTATTTAGTGGATATTAATATAAGTTTCAATTTGTCATTTCTTTTAAATGAATTCAATATAAGTTTCAATTTATTATTCCTTTGAAATGAATTCAATGCATTCTGGATCATTATTATTCCTTTGAAATGAATTCAATGCATTCTGGATCATTGACATTGAATCTAAGCTTAACCTTGCAACACAATTGAAATAAATGTGAAAATAGATGACATTTTGTTTTTAAGATAGAACTCCAATATTTTAAGTCCTACATTTATAGATTCAAATATTGATCCATTTGCAAAGATTTCTAAAAGTAGTTGAACATTCAATATAATATCAAGATGAGAGGTTGGGGGTGGGGATAACATCTCAAGTCCAACATTTTCTCTGGTATTAAAGGTATAATTTTGCACTCATCGGTTACTATTTCAAATATCCTCTTTTTACAGCATCTTATGGAGTTATTTTGCAATGGATGGGCTCAACCATGGCTCTTTTTGTGGCCCATTTTATTCTCTCTATAGGCAGAGATGTTGCATCTAGGGAATTGTTTTAAAACTCGGTCTCAGGCTTGGAATCGGTTGAGGGTGAACTTGGACTTCGACTTGGACTCGGATTGACTTAGTCTGATCTGATTTCAATGACTCGGTTTACTAAAAATTACATAAAATATTTAAATTTGAATGAAAAAATATATTTAAAAGATTCCAAACCATTTGAAACAAAATATGCAAAGTCCGTTCCTGTATATACCATGTTAGGGTGGATATATCAAAATGGAACTGAGTGCAAATACATATCAGCAACAAAATACATAATCAATGAGGCTCTAGATGGCCTCAAGAGTCCAAAAAACATGCAACAAGCTATTGGCATACTACATACAAATTATTGATCAACATGATCAATCATCAAGCTCATCACCACTGCTAGAAATGGGATTCTCAGCAAGAGATACAAAATCATCCTTTGGCTCTTCAAGACTTCAATGTTGCTCCAAAACTCCAAATGCTCACAAATGCTCAATGAGAGAGGTGTGAGGTGTTATCCCCGATTTCTAAGGATAACTAGGAGATCATGTCTCGAGGCCCACAGGTCCTAGACATGGAGTACCGAGAGCATGATTGACCTAAGTATGGCCCTGGAGGGCCCATCTTTCTTCTTCTTCATCAGACCTGTCCTGTCAGCAGCAACAACATCCATCACCTTCGGCTTGGACTTGTATCGGAGAAGACTCTTGCTCCATGAGGTAATTGGTCCAGGTATCATGGTATGTGTCATGTTTGATCATTATAACTTTCAGATATGTGCATCAGATTCCTTTCATTTCTGACGACTGCTTGGATCTTACACTAACCCACTTGACCATGGTTGGGGGAATTAACGGGGTGCCCTAGCAAGCTTGTATCCATAGGTTTTGGTTAGCCACCAAGGGGGATTTTGAAGAGCCATCGTCCGCTCCCACCATATTATCATTTTACATCTTATCTCCCATTCATCTATCCCATTTCCCCTAGTCCGGACATTAGGATGACCTATTTGTGGGGTTACACTTTATCCTGTGGGAAGAAGAGGCTAAAGGCCCAGGGGGTAAAAGCAGTTGGTAAAAGATAAAAGCCATAGAAAATAAAACCTAGAGATGCCTCGCCCA
>SNQJ01S0189534.1:14341-32555 GCA_010110895.2 Picea sitchensis | reverse complement strand
AAACGTTGACTTCATTTTATATCTATTGCATTGCTTATTAAATAATATCAGATAGTNTGATGTTTGACCTCCAACGTTGAAGCCATAGTGTACAAAAACTACTTTCAAAACTAAATTTTGAAACCCTAACTAACCAAACTAACCTAATTTAGGGCTGACGTCACAGTTGAATATCTCATCTTGATGCAACAAAAGTGTAATATAAGCAATTAAATGATGATTTGAAGCATTTATTGAGTAAATTGTTGATTGGACATATTGTTGGCTTAGTCATCTTGATAGATATTGATGAATTGATTCTCTTTCGTGGTTAATTAACAAAACGTTGACTTCATTTTATATCTATTGCAGTACATTGCTTATTGAATAATATCAGATAGTTATTGAGGTACTAACCCTTTGAGTTATAGCCTGCATATATATATTGTGTTGTTGTTGTCTTGTTTCGGGCAGGTGTTTTCTATAGGGCATACACTTCATTTATTGGCTGATTAGCCGGACTATCTGACATTGGTGGTAACTTGTGAGGAGGGAACTCTAAAACTTGACCTTATACCGTCTGCCTCTTCAAACCCCAGGTTACCGGGGATGTCTACCCTGGGCTAACCTCCCTAAACAGAAAGAACCTCCCCATCGAGGTGACATTGGGTGGGGAAGGTTCCTGTTACGCCAGTTTGATCTCTATCCTTTAGCTTATGACCTAAACTACAAACTGAGCGATAACATGAGGAAAATAGGGGGGGCTCTATTTATAGTTTTTTTGTAGAGTTTAGGAGTTAGGTTTTTGTTTTTTTTTTATAAAAAAATTGAGTTTTGCACACTGAGTCAGTCACGGTGGGGTCCAAGTATAGACTCAGTCGAGTAGGGCCTATTTGGTACCAAAACGACCCTCCAAACTGAGCAATAGGATGAATTGATACAACTACTGGTTAACTTGGCCGAGTTGACTTGGACCTCTTTTTAAAACACTAATCAAGGGCACATGCTTTTTTATGCCTGTTAAGACGGGGTTTAGCTGTTTTTTGATAGGTAGACCTTTTGTATATTGTGTGTTTAAAATTGGACTATGATAGGTGTTACCCACCAAGTTGCACTAGAGTGGACTTGTAGTTGAGCCTCCAAATATTGAACAAACACTTGTTCAAAATTCAAAGTTCAGAAGTCCAGCCGACCATTATGGCCCCTTTTCGTTTTTTTTACCACATTTCCATACCGCTGTGGGGCATTGTAATAAGATGAATTTAGCATGATGAACTTGTAACAGGCTTAGCCTCCAAATACTTAGACATGAGTGCATTACTCTAGAGTGTTTTTTTTACTTATTAATTATTCCTTGCTTGAATTAATTATTAAGCAAGTTATAATTTCTAAGTTTTTTCTCTCATTTCCTCCAAAGCCGGAGTGTGTACTCATGGTTAGGCCTTAGCTTGGAAAATCTAAGTCTAGTGTCTAATGTATATTACCATGCTAATCATCCTCCTAGAGTCTCATGGAAATGTGCTAAGTCCCCCTTAGGTTTTTTAATGTTTTATGCCAAATAAAATTTCCCGCAAAATCAGGATATTCTAATTGTAAATAATTCCTAAGTTAAATAAGTGGTACTAGGAGGCATTATATATCTTCGGGGTATTCGTTTTTGGACTTAGAATACCCACTTTATCTAGGTACCCACTTTGTGAGTGAAATTAGTGATTTTTAATCACTTAAAATCAATTTTGCTTACAAATGGTCAATAAAAGACAAATAAAAGACAAAAATCAACAAATGCTATTTTTGTGGAAACATATTTCCAACATGTTTTCAGTCAACTCTCCCTCTCTTTTAGTTAAAAAATCCTTGTTGTCCATAGGAGAGGAGTTATGGATGAGTTCTCTATGAGCTAACTTGAATTATGAAGATCTCTCCATGTGAGGTGTGCCCTACTTGAGAAGAGGTGGCACACTCATGAGAAGGGTTGCCCACCTCTTGAGAGGTGGTACCCTCCCTCTTTCTGTCACTCTCACACTTGGAAAGTAATGGGGTTAGATGAGAGGTGGAAGCCCATAACACTACACATGGCTCCTCTTTCCCTCACATGTGGTACACCCTCCTCCATTGGGAACTCCACCCTCTTGGTTATATATTAAGCCACTTGCTCCCATTGTAAAAGAGATCGGTAGACCTAGAGTTATACTGTTTTAATATGCTCTCAATCTATTGTGGAATAAAGATTTGAAGACTTTGGAGGTCGCTCTTGTTGTCTTAAGCAAATGTGTGGATGCCATTGTTGCATTTTGAATCTTGATGTGTTGAGGTTATGGTAAACTTTATTTCTTGCAATTTCTTTGTTCATTTGTCCTTGATTAATAAGATCTTAGAAAGATTTCTTGCATTTCTATATCTTGTTATTTCTAGCATATTTTGATCTATGATTACATGCTCTTCTAACTTGATTGGCTTGTTTTCTAGATCTTGTATGTAGGAAGTGGGTGCACCCACCTTTGACAAAGTTCTTTGCAGGATTGTTCTAAGTTTTCAAGGCCTTTGGATTGAAGGAGTGGAGAGCTCTAGCTTGAGTTCTCAACATCTTCAATTTCCTTCTGTCAGAGCAACTTCCCTCTATATTTCATCAAGTGACAAGAACACCCCATAACCCAAGATTTGCTTCCATCCGACACTCTTTCTCTCTTATCTCATAAAATTTCTATTTCTCCCTTGGTAACTAGTTTTCATGCAAGTACTTAGATCTGGATTACATTTCAAATCCTTATTTATCTAATATAGCATGCAAAGTTAAGTTAGATCTAGATTGTGAATTCCATTTCATCATTTTAAGCTAGATCTATCATAAGAAAAATTATTTTTAGCAAGCTATCCCTTTAAAATTTTAAAAAACTAAACATAGATTTCTTTCAAAGAGATTTTACTTTCATATTTGGGAAATTAAATGCCTTTACATTTCTGTTTTAAAACAGCAATCAAAGACCCTAAGCCTTAAGGAAACAAGCTTTCTAGCTTGTTTTCCTTCGTTAAATTTTTCTTGTTTTCACTAGTTTTTTATTTAGAATTTTTTGGGTTTTTCTAACATAAGTCCAAGAAACTTCTAAAGTATTTTTGGGAATTTTTCATTGTTGTTTGCTTGCTTTTTTGCAGGTTTAGCGAACATCCAAGGGGAAACTTTGTCCGTTTTGGGCGGATTTGGACATTCCAGAACCCCCGGGAGCACCCCTTTTGATCAATAAACTCATTGTAACATTGTAAAGACTTGTGATCCCCCTAATAAATGATCACAAGTCACTCCAAAAAATATTATTGTAAATCCATTAATAAAATCAGCGGGGCTACAAGCTCCCACTCTTCATCCCCCCTACGGGGAACAATGTCTTTTCTGATTGTCTCAATTTTGCAATTTTGTCTCAAGTTTACAATTCACATCTAAAGGGAAATCTAAAATAAACCTTAAAACTTATCAGAAGCACCACAACAACTTAAAATAGATTTCAATTTCATAGTTAGCTTAGTTAGTTTCAATTTTTAGATTAATTTAGTTAGAAATATTTTGTAATGTCCCCCACCTCTTGATGAAGAGGTCCGGACTCTGAAGAGACTCAATAGTCTAGCCATCCCCACTAGACTATAGTCTCATGCATCATGGGGGAAAAGTCAACCAGAAGACACTTCCTAAACACAACATTATATTGTTGAGTTGACTTTGTGTGAAAAAGGGTAACTCAACGAAAGAAAAAAAAAGGTGAGTTAAGCTAAGAGTTAACCCTAGGGGTTAACTAACTCAAAAAATGAATAGACTGGAGCTAAAAAGAAAGGAAGGGTGCACTTCTAAGGACTCTTGACTATTATTATATTTTGCATTAGAGCTCTTGAGCACAAGCAGTTTTGAGGGTTTTGTGTCTAAAACCCTAGAGATCAACTCGGTGGTGAAAGATTCCCCCCTTCTTGATCCAAGCTTGGTCCCGAAGGTGAAACAATCCTCCCACACCATTCTATAGTGTTGCAGGGGTCATATCTATTGGCAGAGGCAAGCTAGTGCGCAGCCTAGGGGGTTTCCAGTAAGGGGGTGCACCACATTGAGGAGTTCAGTTCGATCTGAGGAAAGGAGGGAGATTTTTGGCAAAGGAGCATCTGGGTTTTCTTCGTATGGTCTAGGGCATCATTTCTAATCTATTTCGGAGGAGGTTATCCCAACAGATTATTTCCTAGAACTTGGCACGACTTGGAGAAGAGAGGGGCGCACTGCAAGAAGAGGTTTTCATTATTGGGTGGCCCGAATCTTCATAGATCATCTTGAGATTTCACCATCTAGATTATATTGTCCCGATCTATCATTCCAAAGATTTTTATAGCAGTTGGAGGCTTCTAGAGGTGAGGCCGAAATCTAGGTGATTCAGTCAACTAGGGGGCACAAACCAGTTGAGGGTTCGCTCAGTTGGAGGGGCAGAACTTCACCCTTCATCCTGAAACTTTTCCAGGAGGGTTCTAGACTCTAGTATCCCGATCTACATTCCGGGAAGGTTTTGGAGCATTTGGAGCACAGGAAGAGGAGGGCCAAAACTTAGGGGTTCACCAGCAGCCAGGACAGTGCACAACTCAGCCAGTTGGAGGGGTTTGGCACCATATTGGATCAGGATCTCGTCTCATCAGTCTTCTCTTGCAGTTGTTGGCCTTTGGAGGCTTGGATCTTCTCTTCAGAGAGCCTTTGGGAGGCTATTATCATTGTATTTACTATTATTGTATCGACTGACAACCCATCTTTGATATTATTGGGGTTTTCTTCTAGATCTGCAGATCTCTTGTTCAAGGATGTATCTACTATCTAAATAATGGTCAGATATAACATTATTGGTCCTATATTGGTGTTCCTTATTGGATCTTGTCTTGTTTATGTTATATGCTTCAGATCTATTGTTCCATTGCTTAATCAACATCACATAAACCATAATGCGCAACTCCATGAGTAAACCTGTAAACACATAAGCAAACACAACAGATAGTGAGCAGTTAGTGTTCCAAGCAAAAAATTTGGCTTGGGAACATTATAGTGGTATCAGAGCGTTGATCCTCCCAGCCAGTAGGGATTAGCGCATGCAAAAGTTCAGTGGTATCTACATGGGAAGACCCAGGAAGAAGATAGGTGAAACAAAGGCAAAGATAGAGGGTTCAGGTGAAGACAGTGAGCCACAGATTTTGGAAGGTTTTTCCAAGGAGTTACAACACTCCATAAATTAGACAGAAAGTGCACTTGTGTACCATGTATATGAGAGCTAGGAAGCAATGTGCAGGGGACAATTTGAAATGAGGGAGACTCTGGAAAAAGTAAACACCTGCGCAACTCCTATTACATATGACTCATGTAGGAAAGGAACTTGAGATTTATGCAAACAGGGAAGCTAGTGGGTCTCATGGGGGAACTATACCTCAGCAGGAGCACAGTCCTCACTATCACACTAAGGGATAGAGTTATGGAGGTGGAGCTCCTAAGGGGCCAACACACAGTAGGACCATCCCTAGACCATGTTGTCGTCCTTATACACACCTACTAACGTAGAGAAGTCTCCAACCCACTTGGTGTGTCCTTAGAGGCACAATGCCTAAGTTCAAGCCCACTGTCACCTCCACTTGAACTTCTTCCGTCTAGGCTTACTCCTAGGGAAGCCAAGGGGGTAGACCCTAGTTACTATGTGAATTATTAAATGAATTCTAGGAGTTAATTTTAGTTTATTAAAGGTAAAGGGGAGCTATCCTATATGAGAGGCAGCAAATGCAATGCACACCTTTAATGAAAATTATCCCTTTCCCTAAAGTCAACTAAGACTAGTGCCTAAATGTTGGGCAAGGAGTCAATTAAAGTTACAATAAAAGAATTAAATAAAATTATACAAGAAATAAACAATGCTATGGGATATCAACAATAAATAAAAGAAATTACTTTACACTTTAAAATCAATTATGAATGTTATCTACAAATTGAAATACAACATGGGATATATATGTACTATGAAATGAACAACTAAATGATTGTACAACTATATCCAAAGAATAGCAAATATTCTAACTCAATAAGAAATGAAGCATCAATACATGAAATATTCACAATGAGAGTGATAGCTAGAAAAAGGACTTGAAAAGTAAAGTTGCTTTGAAAGTGAAAATGCTTTGAAAGTAAAAGTGTTTGAAAGGTAAATTGCTATGAAAATGAGATTGCAAATTTTGTGAATGCAGTGTGTAGGTTGATTTTAATAAATTTTAGGTCTCTCTTTGATTAGGGGAATTAGATGTGAATGATACAAGCCTAGACTATGTGACTACCCCAAACCGTTATCCTTTCAACCAAAAGGAATTGTCGGGTGCTTAATAAGCAAGGAAAACAAGGCCCTACCCTAGATCCACAGGTCAAATCCAAAGAACTTGTGTACTCAACAAGGGGGAAACCTAGTGTCGTGAGATCATCCTTGACCTAGAACCCCAAGTATCTTCCTCAAGCCTCCTTTTTGGTGGAAAAAACAATAATGATTGGATGCCTAATTACTAAACTCACAACCTTTTCCCTTTCTTATCACCCAGGATCCACAAAGTGGCAAGGGGAGAGAATACAGGGCAATGATGGAGCACAAACATGATTACTTTTGCAATAATTTCAAAAGTATACAAGCTTTCCATTATTGCAAGGATGGATTATGCCAATCTCTTTGCAAGGTGGGGCAAAAGTAAATAATTTGAAATGCTTTGTAGTTTGCTTAGAAAATTAAATTGCAACCCCACAACAATGGCACAAGTGGAGGACTAGCCTACTGTTTTGGCCAAGGTGGGTATAATTGAAAGGATTATAATTACTTGAAAGAAAAAACAACCTCAACAATAGCACAAGTGGAGGACTAGCCTACCGTTTTGGCCAAGTTGGGTATAATGAAAGAAAACTAAAAAAAGACTTAAAAATAAATAAGCAACCCCACAACAATGGCACAAGTGGAGGACTTAGCCTACCATTTTGGCCAAGGTGGGTGTAAAAGGAAATGCAAGAAAGTAAATCTAATTCTATCCATCATGATTTTGCAAGGATGGCTTAGGCCACTCTCTTTGCAAGGTGTGGGCAATATTTTCTAACTTATTACAATATCAGATTTTTGATATAAATTTGAGATAAGGCACACCCAAGATACTCTCTCGGGTTGCTTACAATGATTTAGAAGAAAAATATAAAGGAGGATTTGATATCCCAACTTTAGAATGCCTTTTGAAGGCCTTGGGGGCTCAAAATAAGTAGCACTTCCTCCTTGTAGTTGAAAATCTGCATAAAAATCAGCAAGGTATTTCTTGCTAGAAAATGCTACAAAAACCAAAGACTTATTAACTTTGATAGCCCAATGAAACATATACTTATGTAGAGAAATCTGAAAATATAAATGAGTTTAAATGACCATTATAGAGAAAATAAGTGCCTATGAAAGAAAGGAGAATGGTGGATACAAAGGAGGAAAACAATGGAAACTTTGGTTGATTGAAATGAGTGAGTTTTCCACTCTAAAATCACTCCTTCAATCCTCTAGTGACCTGCATACATGTAAATCTCTTGCTACACAAGACACAAGTAGGTGAGAGCATCTAAAGAAGCATACAAAATACTTTGCAAGCTTGGAAAGAAACTATCACAAAATTAATAGTAATAATACCACTAATTGCCCCCAAGCAAAATACTTTGCTTGGGTCTCCAAGTTAAACTAGTGAATGCAAAGGAAATACAAGAAATAAAATGCACTATATCACCTCACAAGAACACCATTAAGAGCATCAAGAAGACTCCCAATGCACACAATAGATTCTCCAAAGCTTCCTTTATTATCTACAAAATGTTGCTACAAATACTTGTAGCAAGATTTACACATGAGAACATGAGAGAGAGAGGGGAAGAATGAGAGAAATTTTGGCATAATAGACTTGCTCCAAGAGATGATGAAGAAATGAGGAGGAGAGGGTCTCTTTTATAGGTGAGGAAGGGGAGAGACCACACTTGGATGTGCTCCAAATGTCATCCATCTATGGGAGGAGGGTCTCTTCAAGGGTTAGTGAGGTGAGTGAGGGATGAGGGGTGAGTGGGGAAAGGGGAAAACACCTTTCCCACTCATAAAAAGGGTAGTTAGGGTCAAAGGGGGGTATACCCAAAGTTTTGGGGGCCCTCATGGCTTATTTTTTTTATTTTTCATGAGTTTGTGGGCAAGGGGGGAGCCCCTCTCCTCAGGAAATGGTTACTTTGGGTTGTTGTCTTAGCAGGGAGGGGTTTTCTAAGTTGAAAATCATTTTCCCAACTTAGGAAATAAATTTGGGATCCTTTTCCCACTCTCTCTCATGACTTTAGTGACTTTTACAAAATTTGGCTATTTTAATTAAGCCAATTACATGCTGATTTTTGACCGACTCAGACTCCTTATGGACAATGGCCTAGCAAAACTTGTCCAAATGAGCTGAGACTTGGTCCAAAGGTGTAGGGGTTCATGAACCATTTTATTTGAGTACTCATACCCCTATACAAAATCCCCAAGGACCACATTTTTACATTTTACATCAAAAATAATTAAAAATCCCCAGTTTGCGGGAAATTTAGTTATTTAAAAATTCCTATGAAAACTTAACGAAATTCTGCAAGACTCTAGGAAATGTCTAGCATGGTCATTTAAAACACTCCTAGACCTTAGTCACCCCTTGGGCTTGATCATTAGAATGTGTTTCACCACTTTGGAGAATTATTGTGAGTGAAAAACTCAAGGATAATTAAAATTGTAGTTAAGCAAGGTTAATTACCTGAGGAAAAAAAGTACTCGATGAAAAGACTTCTCTAATGATAAATTCCTAGGAAACTAAACAAAAATTGACTCATGCTAGAATATTACAATATTATCCCACGCAGGGGAGCGGAAATTCTGGTTACATAGAAAAGCATGTCGGGGGCAAAATTTGCCCTATTGAGAAAAAATCTCCATAATGGTTGTACCACTAGGTACATATATTCATGGAACATGGAGTTGACCCCTAGTTGAAATAGGTGGTCAAGAGACCCTATCTACCCACATTCCTGGATAACCAACCACAACGCAACTATGACGATGAAATTGAGGACAACTTTGAGCAGTATGCCAGAGAGTATCACGCCTTGAGTGCAGGGTTCCAGAGGCAAGTCACGCTGGATCAGTATTGTGGAATCAAGTTTCGGGGTAAGCCTAAACAGTATCAAAGACCCAACTATGAATTGGAGCGCAGGGCAGGCAAGATGGAAATTCCCTATTTTGATGGATCTTCTAAGGTGATTGCGCAAGCATGGGTGTAGAAACTTGATAACTACTTACAACGTAACCCTATGAGGGAGATGGATGCCATCAAGTTTGCCACCATGTACTTGGAGGGAAAGGCTCATGATTGGTGGTACCATGGGTTGACCACACTGGGTCACAATCAAATCATATCCTATACAAAGTTTACACAGAGGCTCATTGACAGGTCTGACCAGGGGGATCCGGAGCTACCTTTCAGGGAACTCACTCATCTTAGAAATACAAGATCACCAGAGGTTTACATAGAAGAGTTTCAGAGGATAGCAGTTATGGTACATGATGTGTCTCAATCGAGACTTATGATGCTCTTCACAGAAGGGTTGATGGAGCCCTTGAGGGGTTGGGTCAAGGCTTTTAAGCCTACCAACTTGCATGATGCGATATGGAAGACCAGGGACTTAGGATCAGCAACAAAGGTGAGATTCACCCCTAAACCTCCTCTAAACCAAGGGGGTAGAGACTGTTATCGTGCAATTTTTACTTCGATAGAAGAAAAGGTTAAAGGAGAGCAAATTGGCGTAACGAGAGACTATCCTATCACTGTCACCCCAATAGAATGTCTCTTTCTATTTAGGGTGGTAGGCCCAGGGGAGACGTACCTGGTGACCTGGGGTTTTGAGAAGGCAAAGTCAAAGTGGCTAGATAAATATCCCCTCTCACAAGTCACCACCGATCAGAAAGTCCGGTTTTATAACCAATGAAGAGATAATATGTCAAAGTGTACCTGCCTGGAACAAAGCAACAAGAAACTATATATATTTGCAAGTACACTTGCTGGTTAGCACTTCATAAAACCATAGACTTTCTCAATAAGGAAATACTTCACATTAAATGCCTTGCAATAGATTCAAAAATGACTAAGAATCATTAACCATTGAAATCATAATACTAGCATTTGTTGGAAGTAAACAAGACAATGATTAAATCATCCTTTTCAACCGCTTTTAGGAGCTTTTAATGCTGCAATTAATGGTTGTAGCTTACTTTAGTAACAACAACAATATTATTAGTGGGCTAAGCTATTCTAGGGTTAGAAAATGTTAGTAGGTTGCTTGAGGTAAAAGATTTGAGGGTTGGTTTCATCAATCAAACAAATTTAAGGTCTAAATCAGTGCCTTTTAGGGCTAATGGAGTCACTTGCAGCAACAAAACTTGAAGGAAACAAATGATAATGTAAGAGCTAAGGACCAAGAAGGATGACGATTGAGGTGTTGGTAACCCAAGGTCTCAATCAACAAGCCTTAGAAGAAAAACGGCTAATAGGAAGTAGGTAACCCTAGGCCCTAGCGGTTTTCCTTCTTCTTTAACTCAAGCTTGAAACAATTAATGGCTTGATGAAGCAAATGACACTAGAGTGCTGCAATGTCAAGGCTCTAGTACAATGCTTCAAAGGTAGGGTTTCTAGCACAATCTAGTAGGTGAAAAATTGTTAAGAAAAGGACAATAACATGTGCTTGTTCTCCTAGGGTTTTAAACTAGCAATTTCATAATCTTGGAATAAATGCAAAGTAAATGTACCATAACCATTCAAAGCAAAGAAGGATTGCAGAAATTCACTTACATCCACCAAAAATAATCTAGCAATAAGCCTAGTTGAAGATTTTCCACCAAGAAAAAACCCTAGGCCCCTAGTGTAATTTTCCTTCTTCTTTAACTCAAGCTTGAAACAATTATTGTCTTGATGGTGCCAAAATGACACCAGAGTGCTGCAATGTCAAGGCTCCAGTACAATGCTTCAAAGGTAGGGTTTCTAGCACAATCTAGTAGGTGAAAAAAATTGTTAAGAAAAAGGACAATAACATGTGCTTGTTCTCCTAGGGTTTTAAACTAGCAATTTCATAATCTTGGAATAAATGCAAAGTAAATGTACCATAACCATTCAAAGCAAAGAAGGATTGCAGAAATTCACTTACATCCACCAAAAGAGACAGATAATTGATTTAGTGAGTGAAAGATGATAAAAAATACAAGGGTTTAAAACCCTTATTTATATAATATTAATGACCTAATTAGGTCAAAAAGGCCGGTTACGTCCCTGCTACACATAATATCCGTGTTTTTACATTAAAATGTCATAATTAAACCCTAAAAAAGTTGCAAATGTGACGTCATATGCATTTGTATTTTAGGTCTCGTACAGCCAAGTTATAGGATAGTGGACAACCGGTTAACAGAACCTTCCTGGCACCCAATGTCACCTCGATGGGGAGGTTCTTTTCTGTTTAAGGAGGTTAGCCGTGAGACGCCCAAATCTGGGTTTGAAGAGGCAATGGATACAAGGTCAATTGTTGAGATTTCCCTCCTCGCAGGTTACCACCCGTGTCAGATAGCCCTACCATCAACCAATAAAGAAGGGAAGTCCCTGTTGAAAAACGCCTGCCCGTAACAAGACAACACAAAATGTATATTTGTGCTATAACTCAAAGGGTTAGTAATTCTTTAACTCCATATCCGATTTCATTTAATAAGCAATGCAATAGGTACAAGATGAAGTCAACGCTCACAAATAGCCTATGCAGATCACCAATTCATCAATATCTACCAAATGACTAAGCCTATAGTATATCCAATCAACAACTTGTTTAATAAATGCTAGACGCCATCATTTAATTGCTCATTTATTAGTCAAAAGATTGCCAAGGCCAAGCATGATGTCACTTGAGTTAGCAGATTAGGGTTAGTTAGGGTTTCAAAGATTAAAAGTTTGGAAAGATGATTTTTGTACACTTCAAGCTCAACGCTGAGATATTACCGCCTTAGGGTAAATGGAGCCGCGCAAGGGCAAGAAGTCTCCTGAGGATTCAAACTTAGAGACCTGGAAGGTAGGGTTCCAAGGTGTCGCGAATGGTAGGGCCTAGAATCAAAACCCTAAGGAAGAGAGGCTCAATTCTGTTGCTTACAAGCCCTTCGCTCCTTCCTTCTTAAATATCTCTTTGGCAAAACGAATTAGCTTCCAAAGTACGACATTTAAGGGAGAAAGTGTTATGTGGGCAAGGCTTTCAAACCCTAGAAGGTGAAACCCTAGGGTGTAGATCCAACTAGCCTAGGACGTCTCCTCTTTCAATCTATAACTTCAATGCTAGCTCATAAAAGGAGAGAAAAGTGTAGCAACGACTAGGCTATATCTTCCTTTTTCAATGGCTAGAACTATTTCTCAAACAAGGGGACATATAACAATGACCTACTTGTGTGCTTGCTACCCAGGGTTTCATGGTGATTCAGCAATATAATAGCAAATGTAAGAAATTAAGCCTACAACCATTCACTTAAGAAGTTTCTTTACGAAAATTTACTTACATGTCATGAAGAAACATAATCAAACCCTAGTTGTAAACCTTCCTTGAGTAGAGAAACACCATATACCAAGAAAGTCCTCCAAGAAGAGTTGCCTCACTTTAAAAGACCAAAACACCAAGCTAGGGCACAAAAGATAGTATCTCACAAGAGAGTGAGTTGTGTTCTCTTTAAAAATGAGGGAAAAACATCCCTCAATATATACCAATCCATGACCTTTCAATTACAAAATAGGTCATTAAAACAAATTCTACTGCTACTTACTCACAAAATTTACATTGTTTTTACATTGACTGTTAGATAAATGACATAAATTGAGCAAAAGCAGGACGCCAAGCCCCTTCCCTTCGAGGGAGACGCTGGCCCTTTTGGGCATTACATCCAACATCCGTAGTCGACGTTAGCCCTCTAGGGTTCTCCAAGTCGCCACACGCACAATAGTCCGGCCACATCAGCCATTGACGCTCTCAAGATAATGTCCAACTCTCCTAGGTGACGTGGCCCTGCCCATCAAGGCAACGCTCCATCCGGCGGGTGATTTCCCCTAGGTCGGGCTCTGCTAATGTGTCCTGGGTGGAACGCCCTTTCTTCATGTGCAAAGCTCATCATAACGTTGTCCCTGCCTCGCCATCCCAACAACCATCCGATGGGCTCTCCAGCCCCATGGAGGTCCGAAGCACTTCATCTCCCCATGTGTACCCCATTCAGGTAAATTTGGTCCGTCAGCATGGTCCTAATATTATCAAAAGCTTCCTCCTCCATGGGCTCATTAGTCCTCGATCATAGCAATGTCAATCATATTTCATCATTAATTTTATCAAATACATGTATAAGACCCCTCGCATATCCTCTCATAGCTCAAAGATATTAAGACCCATCTACTATACAAAGTCAAGAAATAGACAGAACCTATTGGGCCAAGACCCATAAGAAGAGGAAAGTTTCAAAAGAAATCATTCAAGCCATGTGTAATATGAGGTGGCATGGTCTAAAGATGTCCGCATTGGCCACTTGAAGACCAAGGGTGGTATTGTCCGGTGGGTGCCTTTGTAATGCAGGCGAAATGCACTGGCCATGGATGCAGTTTTTGCCAAGCCCTTTATTTGCCTTTATTCCTTCTTTATTTATTACCTTTTCTTCTTTGCTCTCAAGGTCTAACTAGAGTACACCGCCTTGGCGTGGTGACCGGAGATGACAATGTTACCCACAAAATTTCACGGAGATGAGAAGATTAGCTCGTGATGAGACCCCGCTTCCCTTGCACATGGTAACCAAGGGCCACCTCGGGCGCAGGACCGTGATAATGGCAATGTCATAATCAAGCAGATACCTATGAACATAATGGGTCGGCTCGCGGATGAGACCTCCCATCCCTTGGCTAGGGCCTTTGTTTTTATTATTTTCTTTTGGGTCCCAGAGCCATCGAGAGGCCTTTTATTGCCTTCTCGATCCCTCGCATGGTGGCATCTCTAGGTTTTATTTCATGGCTTTTATCTTTTACCAGCCTTCTTTTACCTCCCCTGGCCTTTAGCCCCTCTTCTTCCCAATAGACAAAGTGTAACCCCAAATAGGTCATTTCATCCTAATGCCTGCATTTCAGGGGAATGGGATGTGGGCGGCTGGGAAATAAGATAAAATGATAATATGGCGGAGCGGACGATGGCTCTTCGTGATATCCCCGTGGCTAAACTAAACCCATGGGTAAAATAAGCTCGCTAGGGCACCTCGTTAATCCCCAAACAATGGTCGAGTGGGTTAGGTAAGATCCAAGCAATTGTCGAAAATGTAAGGAACCTGATGCATATATCTGAAAGTTATAACGATCAAACATGACACATACCATGATACCTGGACCAATTACCTCATGGAGCAAGAGTCTTCTCTGATGCAAGTCCAAGCCGATGGTGATGGATGTTGCTGCTGCTGACAGGACAATTCTGGTGAAGAAGAAGAGGAATGGGTCCTCCAGGGCCATGCTCAGGTCAATCCTGCTCTCGGTACTCCATCTCTAGGACCTGTGGGCCTCGAGACATGATCTCCTAGTTATCCCTAGAAATCGGGGATAACAGTGACGTCATGCCCTTTTAGGGCGACGTTAGGCCCTTTTTAGGCAACGTTTGCCTCCTGGAGCAAAACGTTAGGACTTATTGGGTCTCAGGATTCTGCCACACGTGCCACTTGGCACACAACTGCCTCCAAAACATCCAAAACGATGGGTGACCTGGGTGACATCATGGTCCTTCCAAGGCCTACATCATGGCGAAAAGGACACAACCCCCCTGGGTCCAGGCCTGCCAGGATGCCCCTGGTGAAACGTCCTCCTCTCTCTCTGTGCAATCCTCTGATTTGTCTCTGCCCCTGGCTGGGGTGTCAACATCCATTTGGTGGGATCTTAGCCCTATGGATGTCCGAACTAATCATCTCCCCATATGTACCTGTCCATCGGGTGTGGCCCTGCAACATCAAATACACCCTCCATGGGCTCATAAGTCACAGGGATCATAGCAATGTCATCACATCTAATCATCAAGTTATTTAAACATGTGCATGAAACCCCCTTTACCAGGACAAGTGCTCAAAGACGTTATGCTATTCTACAGACCAAATTTGGAGGGGATGCTAGGACGTCCTATTGGGCTAATGCTCATTGGATGTGGGATGTTCCTGGGTGAAGAAAAAATCCACGCCATGTGAGTGGATGAGGTGGTAATGGATGTCTGGGCAATGGATGCAGTGATAGTAGGGAAATGTATGGCTTACCTATGGGTGCCTTTGAAGAGGGTGAACTGCACCTTGTCATGGATGCAAATGTTTCCAAGCCCATTCATTCCTTTTTATCTTTTATTCTTATTGCTTTTTCTTTCAAGAGGCTAGTTAGGGGACATTGCCTTGGAGTGGTCGTAATGTTCCCAAGCCAATTTTTCGCTGGAAACACTAACTGTTCTCTGTTAACTGTTGTTTGGGTGTGTGTATGCAGGTTTTCTCTTAGAGTTGCGTTTAGGGTTTGTATATTTAGTTATGAAAGCATATGAACATAGATCTGAAGATGCATCATAAAGAAATACAAGAGATAACAAGGAACACCAGATTTGGAGCCAAATAACATAGATCTGACCTTTATTTAGATAATATGAGAAGCTTGATACAGTAGAATTGGAGATCTGGAAGAATACCAGATAGATCCTCTAGCTGGAATATGAGCTGCTACAAAATGCTGAAGACTGAAGCTACAAGCCTCCCAAGGCTAGATAACAAGCTGAAGAACAATACAAGATTAACTTCTTTCCCTCCAGGGTCAAGTCCAAACCCCCATGGCTAAAGTTACGCCCTCCCGGATAGTTGTAGAGATCCAATATTTCGGCCCTACTGCTGGAAGCCTCCAAATGCTACAAAACTCTAGGGAATGATAGATCAGGGCAAGGTGAGCCCCCTGGTGAAGTTTGTGACTGAGATATGAAGATTTTCCCCTTCAAATTGATAAGATCTATTTCCCAGTGTGCCCTCCTTCTCTCCAACTCTTGCCAATGCTCCAAAAAATCATATGGCAAGCAAAGCTCTCTCCAAATACACTAGGGATGATGGTTGAGGCCCTGCAGAGAAAAACCAGGTGTCCAAAAGTCCAAAATCCTTCTCAAACTCCTGGATCGAATCTTCCTTCTCTCAATGGTGTGCCCTCTTGATGAAAACCCCCAAGGTTACACCCTGCTTCTTCCCTGGATGGTTGATGGTACCTGTAGATACTATAGAATGGTGTGGGTGGAGTATTGCATCCCTGAGACCAAGCTTGGAACAAGTGAGGTGGGATCTTTCACCATCGAGTTGTCCTCTAGGGTTTGTATTCTCAAAACCCTCAAAACTGTTGTGCTCTAGAGCCCAAAGAAAAATGCAATAATAATCCAAAGGTGAGTGAGAAGTGCACCCTTCCTTTCCTTTATACCTCAATTTTGTTTCTCTGTTGAGTTAGTTAACCCCTAGGGTTAAATCCTAGCTTACCCTCATGTGTTCTATTCTTTCACTGAGTTACCTTTCTTTTCAAAGTCAACTTAATATTATAACGTTGAGTTTAGCTGACTTTCTCCCCATAGTGCATGAGACTATAGTCTAGTGGGGATGACTAGACTATTGAGTCTCTCCAACCCTCTTCATCAAGAGGTGGGGGACATTACAGTCTCCCATGCTAGAAATTGCTTACCCACAAGCAATTTTGAACTTGTCGCCTGTAATACCTGTTCACTCTCCTAAGTAGCATCCTCAATAGGCAAGTTCTTCCATTTGACTAAATATTCCTTGATGCTTCTCCTCCTTAGCTTCTTCTTGCGAACTTCTAGAGCCTCTTCTGGTATCATTATCAATTGCCCTTCCTCATCTAAGGGTGGTAGTTCCTCAATAGGAGTGATGTGTTTTCCTATGGCTCTTATCAAGCATGACACATGGAAAACATTGTGTATTTTACTTCCCTATGGAAGACCAAGCTCATATGCCACGGCCTCTACCTTCCTGTTGATCTTGTAGGGTCCAAATAATTGGGGTTGGAGCTTTTCTGCTCCACTTCTCTTAATGGATGCCCGTCTGTACGGTTGGAGCCTCAAGTAAACCAAATCACCAACCTCAAATGTGCGCTCCACTCTGTGCCTATTTTTTTGGACCTTTTGCTGATTCTGTTCCCTTTGCAGGTGGTCCTTCAGTTCTCTGAGTATATCCTAACTCTGCTGGATCCAATCCTGAACCATAGGAGCCCTGCTGTCACCAAAGACAATCTCTACAAAGGAGAGAGGGTCATAACTGTACAAGGCTCTGAATGGTGTCATACCAATAGACATATGATGAGTGATGTTGTAGCACTATTCTCCCAAATGACGCCACTTAAACCATGCCTTTTGTTTTCCTGACACATAATTTTGGAGGTAGCCTTCCACCCACTTGTTGACTATTTTTGTTTGACCATCAGTTTGAGGATGGTAGTTGGTGCTAGGGGTTAAGGCCGTACCAACCAACCTGAATAATTATTTCCAAAAATTGCTCATGAATCTGTTGTCCTTGTCACTCACAATGGTCTTGGGTAAACCATGTAATCTGAAAACCTCCCCGAAGAACAAATCTGCAACCTGTGCTTCACTGAAGTCTGTGGCAATGGAGAAAAAATGAGCAAATTTGGTTCACCTGTCCACCACCACAAAAATACAATCTTTTCCCTGTGCTTTGGGCAATCCTGTGATGAAGTCCATAGATACGCTTTCCCATTTGTGCTCCGGGATGGGTAGTGGTTGTAATAATCCTGATGGATGGGTGTGCTCATCCTTGTTCACCTAAGAAGTAGTGCATTCCTTGATGTGGCACATCACATCTTCCTTCAAACCTTTCCAGGAGAATCGTTCCCTTATCTGTTGGTATGTTTTGACAAATCCCTAATGTCCTGCCACTACTGAATCATGGCATGCTTGTAGTACCTTGGCCTTAAAGGCTGATTCAGGAACCAAGAAAATTTGGCCCTTGTAGTAGTGTTGCAGGAAGCTTCCCCCCCCCCGCTTCGAAGCCCCGAAGCTTGATCCGAGCGGGTGCGTCCAAGAAGCGTTGGTTGAAGCGTGCTTCAAAATTTAGGAAGC
>SNQJ01S0189534.1:0-14331 GCA_010110895.2 Picea sitchensis | reverse complement strand
TGGTTAAGTCCTTTGGATTGACCAAAGAATATGATACTTTCAAGTCCTACAGTTGGTTGCAGATATTTATAATAGCCTTTCCTGATACTTTCATCATTGACAGCAGCACAGTGGGAGCTAGACAGTGGCAGGGGACATGGAGAGTTGGTAGGTCGAGACCACCTAACAGGAGTGTCTTGATTACATACATCAGGATAGGGGTGGATCATTAGGGGCAGACAGTTGAGGCCTTGGGCGTGATGGAGAGTATCCTAGGTCATGGGACAAAGGATATCTCAAAGGTTGCTACATATTCAGACTCTCATTGGGATGAGGGTGGAGTTCTTTCGACAGTTACCGGTAGGGAACATCAACAGTTAGTGGGGATTGGAAGTGATGAACTTCCAAATTTGACATGGGATCCGGGAGTCCATTTGGTCAATAGTTTGTTTCATCTTATGACGATCCAGGAGTAGAGGATCCAGTATGGATACTTTGAGCAGACATTCATGATTAGAGTAGAGCAGCATCAACATGATGGTCCCTGTCAGAGACTAGCATAGGACCCTGGGATTACAAGGCTGGGCATTTCATTGACTGGCAGAGACGAGCGGACCTTTGCAAGGGGAAGTCACTTTGATTTTCAATTCAGTTTCAATATTGGGGAGAGCACATCACTGGCTGGTGATTCATTGAGGTCTTATAGTACCTCACTATGGCCACAGCATGTTCAGTCGATGGGGGCCGTGTTGGGTTTGGTATGGTCTATTAGGACAGACTCATTTCGGGTTGAGATCGTGTGTTATTTGCAAGAGACTCATGGTATTGATATGTTATAGGACTATATTTCACAAGGCATTGTAGTTCACATTCCGATATGGGATCCATGGATTGGAGTGCTTGGTAGTTTAGCGTTAGATGGAGTTGAGTTTCGAGTAGAGTGGTTGCTCGGGGAGTTGACTAAGATTCTTTGGCCATTGATCATTCTACTCATCAAGAGCATGTGGGTCTCATGCATGGTGAGCACTTAGAGAGGCCACATCTTGAGGGGAGTCTACCTTGTGTCACATAGGTGGATATGGTACCCTGGTATCATATATAGTTGGATTCAGTGATTGCTTGAGGACAAGCAATATTCCGGTAGGGAGGACTATAATGTCCCCATTTTGGGACATTATAACATTACAGAGTGTTGTGCCTACCAGAGTAGCCAGATAGGGGTGACAGTGAGTTCAGGAGATATTGAGGGGTTTTATTGGGCCCGACTTGCATCGTTCATCATCAAGATCCATTCCGCATAGATTGGCTTTGGTTCTGTTGCATTTCGACAATTTCCATAATTTTGAGTTATTATGGGTCATTTCTTAATTAAATTCACTAAGAAGGTCATAATGGGCATATTACTTGGAGAAAAATCTTAGTGTAACAGCTCATCGGAATTGGGAGGAAGATCATTACAGGGTAAGATGATGAGAAGTGACTTTCAGTGGCTGGAGAAGCCATAAGGATGGATAAATCACTTTTTAGAGGTAAAATGGTTAATAAATTAATTAAGTGATTTAATCAAGGAATAATAAAATAAAGTAAAAGTCACTTCGAGGGAAAAGTTCAACAACAAATTAGAGTTTCGGGAAGCTATAAAGGAAGGGTAAAGCAACCTAATTCATTATTATGTTATGATTTGATGTTCAAAGAGTTTCCAGAGGAGGAGCAGAATCGACCTTCTATTGTTTTGTGGATTTCTGGAGGAAACCACCACCATTGATCGGTTTCAGTGCTGAGAGACACACCCTAGCCTATCGAAGATACCATCCAGGTATTTCACCATGCATTACAATGTCCAATTCAATGATTGTGCAGCTCAGCCAGTGAGGGCGCAAGTGATTGAGAGAGGGTTTGTGCGGCCGCTTCAAGCAGTTTCAGATCTGGCCAATTCCTTCTGACCAATTAGAGAGTTAGCCAAGGCGCACTTATTGACCCACCTGTCCTCAGTTTCTGACTGTGGAATCTTCTGAAAAGCAGAAAACAGTCATTTAGGGCACGACTCTCGGGGAATCACATTTGGGGTTCCAGGGGACATTCCGAGGCAGATCTGAGGAATCCCTTCTGACACATTACATAGGAGACCAGGACGATCGTTTTAAGCTATACATTGTCAGATTCCGCCGGTGGAATCTCTAGGGCACACTCATTGATCCCAGGAGGTGTGCAAACCCCCAAGGGGTGACATCCAAAGCTTCAGAGGTAGGATCTTCAATCCGACAGTCATCAAGATCAGTATAGAGGCCAGGGCGCATCTTTTGAGACAGTTTCCATCTCATTCCAACGGGTATCACCATCAGGGCGATTTTTCCGTATTCTACAGCAGTTACCATGAGCTGCCATACTACTTTTTGCCTATCTATCCGTGCATGCACAAACCAACACCTATTCTTTTGGTCAAAGTAATTCAAATGCAGTTAGAAACCCCCAGAGTATCAGGTTCAATAGCAAAATCCATAGTTCAACAGTAGATATCCAGATCAACTGGATCAGGGATATTTCATCACTCACACAAGTGAGGTCTGAAATTTGCACCCTCCTTAGGGTTTATTGGCTGAAATTTTAGGCACACTTCTTGGAGGAGGCTTAATTTGGTGTTTCTTGGCATTTTTCTTGGTGGAAAATCTTCAACCAGGCTTATTGCTAGATTATTCTTGGTGGATGTAAGTGAATTTCTGCAATCCTTCTTTGCTTTGAATGGCTATGGTACATTTACTTCGCATTTATTCCAAAATTATGAAATTGCTAGTTTAAAACCCTAGGAGAACAAGCACATGTTATTGTCCTTGTCTTAACAATTTTTCACCTACTAGATTGTGCGAGAAACCCTACCTTTGAAGCATTGTACTAGAGCCCTAGCATTGCAGCACTCTAGTGTCATTTGCTTCATCAAGCCATTAATTGTTTCAAGCTTCAGTTAAAGAAGAAGGAAAACCACTAGGGCCCAGGGTTACCTACTTCCTAGTAGTCGTTTTCCTTCTAAGGCTTGTTGATTGAGGCCTTAGGTTACCAACACCTCAATCATCATCCTTCTTGGTCCTTAGCTCATACATTATCATTTGTTTCCTTCAATTTTTTCTGCTGCAAGTGACTCCATTAGCCCTAAAAGGCACTAATTTAGACCTAAAATTTGTTTGATTGATGAAACCAACCCTCAAATCTTTTACCTCAAGCAACCTACTAACATTTTCTCACCCTAGAATAGCTTAACCCACTAATAATATTGTTGTTGTTACTAAAGTAAGCTACAGCCATTAATTGCAGCACTAAAAGCTCCTAAAAGCAGTTGAAAAGGCTGATTTAATCATTGTCTTGTTTGCTTCCAACAAATGCTAGTATTATGATTTCAATGGTTAATGATTCTTAGTCATTTTTTAAGCTATTGCAAGGAATTTAATGTGAAGTATTGCCTTAAAAATATTGTTGTTATAATTTTCTGTGTACTTCATTATTATCAGCCAATTGCTTTTATTGAGAAAGTCTATGGTTTTATGAAGTGCTACTGCTAACCAACAAGTGTACTTGCAAACATATATAATTCTTGTTGTTTTGTTCTGGGCAGGTACACTTTGACATATTATCTCTTCATTGGTTATAAAACCGGACTTTCTGATCGGTGGTGACTTGTGAGAGGGGATCTTTATCTAGCCACTTTGACTTTGCCTTCTCAAAACCCCTGGTCACCGAGGACATCTCCCCTGGGCCTACCACCCTAAATAGAAAGAGACATCCTATTGAGGTGGCAATGATAGGATAGTCTCTCGTTACGCAAATTTTCTCTCCTTTAACCTTTTCTTCTATCGAAGTATAAATTGCACGATAACATTTTGGCGTCATTGTCGGGGAGCACTGAGTCAATATTTCTCAAACGACACTTTTTCGGTAAGCTTTATCCAGAGAAATTTTCTTACAAGCTTACCTGACGACTCCACTAAGGGTGATTTCCTCTTTCCTTTGATAATTTCAAGAAAATTGTCTGGCGACTCCACTAATGACAAAGCCAACCATGACTTTTCAATGGGACCCGGGAAACTTCAAACCTTTGGACATGAGTAAAATCCCGGGATACCCTCGACAAATGCCCCCGAAGTACGAGAAATGGCTCCCTAGATTCACTGGTAGTGATGGGGAGAGAGCCAACAATCACATGGATAAATTTTGGGCTTTCTTTCAACTCCACCCCATCAGTGATGATGCTGAGGATTTGGCAATGAAAATTTTCTCTGCCACTCTTCATGGCAATGCTAGGAAATGGTATGACGATCTCCCTGATGCTAGCATCATATCTATGGACCAGTTAGAAGAAATCTTTCTCAAGAGATGGGGTACTAAATTGGAAGATATCCAAATGCTACTAAAAAGACTCGATTATATAAAACAAACTAGATTGAGACTGTCAGGGAATTCCATAAAAGGTTTGAAGACTTGTTGTATCAGATCCCTAGAAGCCATCATCCTAAAGACAAGTACCTCATTTATCTCTATACCAATGCACTCTTAGTGCATTTAGGGTTCCTCCTCAATAAAAAGGGGCCAAAAACACTCCATGAAGCTCATAACATGGCCGTGCAAATCGAGGAGAATATCTCTTTGTCCAAGAGAAAACACGTCTTCCCTCTAGGGACCAAAGTTGATGACCCCAAAGGTACCCCAGATACCCTTAATCTAGAGAGATTACTCTCCCTTGATATCTTTGAAAGAAGGGAACAAGTCATCAACCAATAGGAGGTTGAGGAGAGCCTTCCTAATGAGGTTCTCCAATCCCATGAGGAAGGGCAAGAATTTACTCATGCTTCTGCTGAAGACAACAAAGATATAGTTAAAGAGAAAGAGCCTGAAGATATCAAACACGATGATGAAGTATCGATATGTGCTCCTCCCTCTAATAAAGCCATCCATGAGCCTATTCCTCCTACACAAGAAGAAGAGAATGAGGTTTGTCACTTTCCTTTTCAGGATCTTGACAATGCCTTGTTTTATGATTCAGAGGAAGAAATGAAATCCTCGGGCAATGTAGATCTACCTAGTTGTACAGTTGAAGATGTGGGAACAACTCATGAGGATGAAACAATGACGCACGCTGAAGACACCCAAGTCCTCGAAGCTCCTACACAAGAAGAAATAAATACGGTGAGTAACTTTCCTTTCCAAAATTTCGATGATTCTTTACTTTAAGATTTGGAAAGTGAAGAGGAGTTGGATGAGCCTTTAAATGCTTTAAATCCTTCATGTTATGATATAGATAGTAACATGGTTGATAATATTGACGAGTTCATACATGTTGGGAGATGTAAATGGGATGTATTTGGTTATGATGTGTGTGATGTCCCGTTCCCAAGAGTAGGCCAGCAGGGAGTGACTTAATAGTCTATATGTTCCCGTAGACTACAGTCAGGCACAAACAGGGAACAAGATGGAGAAATAAGGAGGAATTGATGGCTAAACGATGATGAATTAAGACAAAATACTTAGGAAAAGTCACTTAAGAATGTCTAAGAAGTCAGCGAAGAATTAGAATGAAAAGGTGTTAAGGGGGACTTAATTGACAATAAATCACTTAGGAGGAAAGATACAAGCTTAAGTGGGGTCAATGGTGAATTAGATTGAAGGTATAAGGGAGGAATTTGACCTAATTCCTCATTATGCATTATTATGATTTGATGTTGAGGGTTCCAGAGGAGGAGGAGGAGGAGAGCCGACCTTACTTACATTTTGTGGATTTGGAGGAAACCCACCACCCTTGTCGGTTTTGGTGTTGAAGTTACACCCTAGCCCATCGGAGATACCATCCTAGGTATTTCACGGTACTTTGAGAATTATCCATTTTAAAGAGCAGCTTCGGTAATGGTATAAGTTGGTTTAATGAGGTTTGGAGGCTGCCACGAGATGCATATCGGATGCAGTTTCCTTCTAACCCATTTGAGATCCAGCCATGGTGCTTCTTTTGAGCCATCTATTGTCAGATTCCGATGGTGGAATCATCTGGGGTGCATTTTCTAGCCGTTGAGGGTGCGGCAGTTTGGGAGGACACATTTGGGATTTCCGAGAGGTCACCAAACCAGATCCAGGTAAATCCTTTCGACCCATTTCATTATTTGGCGAGACAATCGTTTCGAGCCATATAGTAGTATATTCCATTGGTGGAATCTTTTAGGGCACATCCAGTGGAGTGTCGGAAGCAACCCGAGGGTCCAAATCCGATTCTACCGGGGTCGAATCAGAGATCAACAGACATCCATTTTCAGTCTAGAGACTGAAACTTCTATTAGAAGCCGATTCGAGCTTTATTCGATGAATTGATTCTTCGAGCGAAGTTTTCGGTGATAGCGGTTCTGCATTATTTCTCGAATGCATATTTTGCCGATCTAGCCAGTGCATACATCAGATCTGCTATCATCTTCTGATCACCGGGTATTTTTATGTTATTGATTGTATTCCAGTACAGATACATGAGAGATCGTGGCGTTTATATTCTTTATTTCCAGTAGGCTATTGTATTTCCATGCTTGGTATTGTACTACATGATGTAGGCGAGTTGATGTTCTCTACACATGCATGCTATAGTACATTTAAACCTTAAATATACAACATGCACATGTAACCATAACATGCACATGCAATAACCAACATGCTTATAATAACAAAGAATATCTCAAACTTTTACGACCATCCAAGGAAACCCGATTATTATCAGATCTGCAATACAGAGCATTAGAACGGTAGCAAATATCTTGATCCGGTGGATGAGAGGATATTTCAATGGACCCCATTTATGACATTGAGAATGAACGAAGTATTGCCTTTATAGTTATAACAACAGGTTAATCTTAATTTTTACCAGTGGCAACCGGAGATGATATAATTATCGTTACTTTCCAAACACCGAGGGTTGACCTAGTCCCATATTCTCGTGATTATTTGGTCCTTACCTTGAGGATTTTGATGAGTACTCTTCTGAGCACTTAGATATATTCCATCGAAGATTATCAACCACCACCATGCTCATATCTTGATAGGAGTAAGGACATTGTTTGCCCAAAGAAGGATCCTTGTGACAACGTTCTCCAAACACCTTCGATTACTTTACCTTTAACGTCATTAAAGGTTTAGTTGGGAAGTATGAATTTTTTTATTAAGTTTCCTCTAAATAAAACCCTCAAGTTCAAAGCTAGGTTGAATACCTCAAGGTATAATGTCTCGGTCTTTCAACCTTCCCTTAAGAACTTCTCGGTCACCCTCTAGGTTTTTCTATTTCCTTCCCGGACCTCAGATTGTGAAGGCTTCCAAGGTAGCCAACCTTCAGATTCTTTGAGTCGGTCTTGTTATCGATTGTATAGGATAACTAGGAGATCATGTCTCGAGGCCGCAGGGTCCTAAACATAGATGTAGAGGCGAGGTTAAGCTACGAGCATATTACAGGGCCCATCCTTTCTTCTTTCGTCAGATTCGTCTTGTCGGCCCGACAACAACATCCATCACCATCGGCTTGGTCTTGTATCCGGAGAAGGCTCTTGCTCCATGGGAGTGAATTGGTCCTACCATTATCATGGTATGTGTCACTTTTGATCATTATAACCTTTGGATATATGCATCTGACTCCTTTTATCTCGGCCGGTACTTGGATCTTACATTAACCCACTTGACCATGGTGGGGGCGATTGTGAGGTGTCCTAGCAAGCGCTGTACCCATGGGTTTTGGTTTTGCCACCGGGGGGATTTCCTGAATTACGCCGTCCCTCATCATACCACCACTTTCCATCTTATCTCGCTCATGTCCCATTCCCCTTGTCCAGGACATTAGGATGATGTTTGTGGGGTTGCACCTTATCTCGTGGGAAGAGGGGCTAAAGGCCGAGAAGGTAAAAAAAAGCTGGTAAAAGATAAAAGCTTAGAAATAAGACCTCGAGATGATTTAGATCTAGGGATCCCGAGGCAATAAAAGGCTTGTTAACAAGAAACAAGAGGGACCAAAAAAAAAAAAGACCACAGCCAAGAGGGATAGGGGTCTCATCACGAGCCGATATATTATGTTCATGGGTACCTATGACTGACAGTACCACCATCTGATTTACGTTACCGCGTAGAAGCTGATGTTGACCTTTGGTTGCATGGCCAAGGGAAAGGGGTCTCATCATAGGCGACCTTATCATCTGCACGTGAAATTACTTGTAGGTAGCATAGCATGCATTTCACGGTCCACGCTAAGGCAATGTCCTCTAGTTAGCCCTTGAATAAAGAAAAGAAGAGAGAAACAAATAAAGAATAAAAGGCAAGAAAGGGCTTGGGCAGTACATCCATAGCCAATTTTTCTTCGCATTCTACAAAGGCACCAGGTAAATATCAGCCCATCCACAGCTCTCACTCTACCCATGTCTCTAGACATCCTTTGCCCACATCACCTCATTTTACATGGCTTGGATGGAACCCCTTGGAAACTTTCCTTTCCTTATGGATACTAGCCAATAGGGTGTCTTTTTCCTTTTCTCAACCTTGTATTGTAGGTTTTGTAATGTCTTTGGGCTATTGAATGATATATGTCGAGGTTTTATACATATGTTTGATAATATTAATGATGAAATAAGTTAACATTGCCTATGATCACAATGACTAATGAGCCCATGGAGGCGTAGTTTTTGGCGATGTGGGACCATAACAAATGACGGTACCATTTGGACCCGATACACATGGGGAGATGATTGTTGGACCTCCATGGGGGTGAAGAACCCATCGGATGGATTCTTGAGACCGAGTCCCGGTGACGGGGCGTGTTTGATGAGGTTTTGCACGGCGGAGGAAGAGGGCGTTTCACGAGGAGGCACTGGCGGAGCCCGACTGAGGTTATTTGCCGGTGAACGTTGGCCTTGGAAGGCTTTGAGCGTCCCCATCCTTGCCATGGCGTCATCCGGCTTCATGGTCATTCTTGGAGGCAGACTGGGAAACAATGGCATGTGTGTGTGGCATGTTGGAGAGGCTTTTGGGGGGCTAACGTTTTGCTCCCAGATGCCTCATCTTCCCTAAAAGGGCTAGTGCCTTCCTTGAAGGGGATTTTATCTTTATTACAACAGTTAGGGTTTTAATTTGACAATTTAATGTAAAAGCGGTGTTTGGTCTTGTCGACCATTTTTATGACCTAAAATTAATTAAGGTCCATTGATACACTATATATTGAGGGTTTCCACTCTCATTTTGACATAACACAACACTCACTCGTTAGTGAGATCTGATGTTTGCCTACTTGGGTATTTCTTCTCTTTAAAGTGAGGTGCACTTGTTGAAGGAGGGAGCATTTCTTAGCATTTTGGCATTTCTCTTGAAGGAAGGTTTACAACTAGGGTTGCAATGTACTTTATTTCATGGTGATATGTAGAAGTGTTTTACGCCAAAACTTCTTAATTGAATGGTTTGTAGTCTTATATTCTTTCATTTTTTATAAATTTGTTGGATTTTCAAAACCCTAGGGGACAAATACCATCAAGTAGATTAGTTGTCTCATGTCCCCTTAGAGAGGTATTTTTCAGCCATTGAAGGAAGGAAGGAAGAGCCTAGCCATTACTACACTCTTATTGATTCTTCCCCTGTGCTAGCCCTCCCTTTAAAAGTCTAGAGGGAGGAGACGTCCTAGATTTGCCAGACAGGGTTTAGTGATAGGGCCTTTCCTTTGCAACACTCTCCCCTCCACCACTCTCGTGTCTTAATTTATCTTTTATGCTAACCGTTTTTTCCAAGTCAAACCTAAGGAAAGAGGAAAGAGCACAAAGCCTTGCTTAAGCAACAGGTGAGCCACCTCTTTCCCCTAGGGTTTGTTTAAGAGACCTACCATTGACACATGGAACCCTTAAGCTCTAGTCCTTATCCTTTCCTTCAACCTTTAGCGTCCCTCCCTTAATTTGACTCCATTTACCTTAGGCAACGTCTTAGGTCTCCAACATTGAAGTGATAGTGGTCAAACAAACTCACTCTTATAACATAAATTGAATCCCTAACCAACTACTAACCCTAATAAGTCTGACATCATCCTTGGTTATTCTATCAGCAAGGTTTCTTTATAGGCAATTAGATGATGGTTTAAGAGCATTTATTGAATAAAGTATTGATTGACATTGATTGTTGCATCATCTTGGTATATATTGATGAATTAATATTATTATTTCATTGTTGTATTTATAAACGTTGATACCGTCAGTATCTATTGCTTATGTATTGATATCGGATAGTTATATGAGGTACTAACCCTTTAATCCTTAGCACATGTATTAGTTTATGTTGCTTTGTTGTTTCAGGCGGGTGTTCTCATTTGGGCCTACACTTCATTATTGGTTGTTTAGCGGGACTATGCGCTCTTGGTGGTGACACAGTGAGGGAATTTCACTTTGACCTTTATGTACCTTAGCCTCTTCTGGAAACTCAGTCCATGGGGGACGTCTCCTTAAGATTTCTTCTCCACGAATAGAAAGAACCTCCCCTTTGTGGTGACATTGGGTGGGGTAGGTTCTATTATGCCGGTTGGCCTCTATCTTCTAACCTTTGACCTAGCTACAATGCGAATGTGGTCTAGTAATGGACCTCTGACTTTCACGATCCCGCTACGAGATGGATTGATCAGTCTTCTGAGAGTATGACTTGGGATGATTTTTCCCTCCCCTCTGCCTCCATGAGCTAGACTTTATGATTTCCAATGACATAGTACATTACCTCTAACTCATGTTATTTTTGTGCTTAACTTATCCTTATTTTGGTTTATGATGAACCACATAGGCAGGTATTGTGAGACACTGCTAGGGTGGTTTCACTAGTTATTTGATTATACTGTGCCGATATTAAGTAAGTAGAGGTAAGTGGGTAGGCATTTGCATTCATTGTATATATAAATTTGCACTTCATGCTAGAGTAGTTTGTATTTCCATTTTTTACATATGATTGCTTTTCATTTTCTGTATTATATATATAAGCTGAGGGTGATATCACCACCCCAAATGGCCACTAATAGTCTTATGTTGAGATCAAACAGTCCTTGAGGTTATGCCAGAGATGTTGGGGTTCTCATGCATCCTACGGTTAGCGCATGTCCCGAGTTGGAGCAGATGTTATCCCCTAACACAGGGATAACTAAGGGAAGATCATGTCTCGAGGCCCACGGAGTCCCTAGGCATGGAGTATCAAGAGCCATGTTGACTTGAGCATGGCTGCAGGAGGGCCCATACTTTCTTCTTCAACACCTCCACTTTTCAGCAGCGGCAATATCACATCGGCCTAGTCTTGCAGCAAAAATGGGTCTTTCTCCACGAGGTAATGAGTGCAGTATCATGGTGTAGTCACTCGATCCTCAAAACTTGGATATGTGCATTAATTCTTTTATTCTTGCGTGTACGGACGTTATGTCTTTCCACTTGACCACACTTGGTGGGAATGACGGGATGCCCTAGTAAGTTAGTTCCATAGGGTTTGAGTTGCCACTAGGGGGATTCATGAAAAACCATCGTCCGCTCCCACCACACTTACCACTTTTCATCTTTTCCGCTCTCATCCACCCCATTGCTTGGTCAGGGCATTGGGTTGTGTTAGAAGTATCTAAGGAGTTGTACCTTACCTTGTGGGAAGAAGGGCTAAAGACTTCGAGGGTAAAAGTAGCTAGCAAAGATAAAAGCCAAAAGAATGAAGGCAACGAGATGCTTCATGAGGATCCCACAGAAAGCAATAAAAGGCTTCTAACAGAGACAGGTGGGACCCATAAAAATAATAAATCAAGACTTGGATTGGAGGGATAGGGGGTCTCATCACAAGCCCGACTTATTAGGTCCATGGGCATGTAAGCGGTCGACACTACCAACCGGCTGGAGCTGCCTTGAGGGGTAGTGGCTCTTGGTGGCATAGCCAGAAGGGGTCTCATCACGAGCAGGACTTCTCATTTCCATGAAATGCTTGTGGGTAACATTGTTGTTGCCGAGTCACCCTTTGTAATGTCCCCCACCTCTTGATGAAGAGGGTTGAGAGAGACTCAATAGTCTAGTCATCCCACTAGACTATGGTCTCATGCACTATGGAGAGAGTCATCTAAACTCAACGTTATAATATTGAGTTGACTTTGAAAAGAAAAGGTAACTCGGTGAAAGAATAGAACACATGAGGGTAGGCTAGGAGTTAACCCCTGAGGGTTGCTTAACTCAACAGAGAAACATAATAGAGGTATAAAGGAAAGGAAGGCACTTCTCACTCACCTTTCGATTATTATTGCATTTGCTTTGGGCTCTAGAGCACAACAGTTTTGAGGGGTTTGAGAATACAAACCCTAGAGGACAACTTGGTGGTGAAATATTCCACCTCTCTTGTTCCAAGTTTGGTCTTAGGGATGCAATACTCCACCCACACCATTCTGACAGCTTCGGTACCATCCAACAATCCAGTGACGGTATTAACTAGCTGGGGTTTTTTCATCAAGGCACCATTGAGAGAAGGAAGATTCGATCGAGGAGTTTGAGAAGGATTTTGGACTTTTGGACACTTGGGTTTTCTCTGCAGGGCCTTAGCCATCATCCCTAGTGTATTTGGAGAGATCTTTGCTTGCCATATGATTTTTTGGAGCATTGGAAAGAGTTGGAGAGAAGGAAGGCGCAATGTGGAAAGAGATCTAATCAGTTTGGAGGGGAAAATATTCATATCTCGGTAAAGACTTCACTAGGGGGCTTACCTTGCCTCGATATATCATTCCCTAGAGTTTCAAAGTATTTGGAGTTCTCAATCAACGATTGAATTATTGGGTCTTTGCAATCTTCAGGAGGGCGCAGTCCAGTTTAGAGTTTCAGTCTTTTGAGGAGAAAATATTGGTATTTCAGCTTGAAGAATTGCGGGAGAGTTTACGTGATCTATCGATAGAGTTTTGTAGCATTTGGAGGCTTTCAATAGCAGGGCCGAAATATTGGATCTCTACAACTATCCAGGAGGGCGCAACTCAACCAAGGGAGTTTGGACTTGACCACAGAGGAAAGAAGTTAATCTTGTATTGTTCTTGAACTTGTTATCTAGCCTTAGAATTTGTAACCAGTCTTGATCATTTTAGCGACTCATATTCCGGCTAGAGATCTGTTGGTATTCTTCAGTCTACTTGATTCTATTATCGGAGGTTTCTCATATTATCTAAATAAAAGGAATTTAGATGTTATTTGGTTCCGTATGCATTCCTTATTATCTCTTGTATTTCTTTATGATTCATCTTCATATCTATGTTCATATGCTTTGATAACTGAATATACAAACCCTAAATGCAACTCCAAGAGAAAACCTCCATACACACCCAAACAACAATTAACAAAGAACGGAGTTAGTGTTCCTAAGCGAAAAATTGGCTTAGGAACATTACGGTGGTATCAAGCGTTGATCCTCCGGCCGGTGAGGGGTTAAGCGCTTGTCACAGTTTAGTGTGTTATTTGGTTCCATGTCTGGTGTTCCTTATTATCTCTTGTATTTCTTTATGATGCATCTTCAGATCTATGTTCATATGCTTTGATAACTGAATATACAAACCCTAAATGCAACTCCAAGAGAAAACCTCCATACACACCTAAACAACAGTTAACAAAGAACAGTTAGTGTTTCCAGCGAAAAAATTGGCTTGGGAACATTACAGTGGTATCAAAGCGTTGATCCTCCCAGCCAGTGGGGGTTAGCGCATGCAGAAGTTTAGTGGCATTTACATGGGTAGACGCAGGAAACATGCAAGTGAGACAAAGGCCGAAATGGAGGGGTCAGGTGAGGACAGTGAGCCACGGATCCTAGCAGGGTTCTCTAAAGACTTGCAACAGTCCATAAACAAGACACAGAGCAACCTTGTACATCACCTACAAGAGAACTAGGAAGCAACACGTAGGGGACAGGTAGAGATGACCGAGACTCTGTGAAAGGTAAGTGAAAGCCAGGAGAGGATAACACAACTCTTGATGTAGATGAATCATGGGGGAAAGGGCCCGAAAATTTATGCCAACATAGAGGCTAGTGGGTCTCATGGAGGGACTCGACATCAACAGGAGCACGTTCCCCTTTATCCCACTGAGGGACAAATCTATGGAGGAGGTGCACCACAGGGACAGACATACAACAGGACCACCCCTAGGCCCTATCTACCTTCTTTCTTGGACAATTAGACACAGCCGAACTACCAAGACGAGATTGAGGACAATTTCGAACAGTATGTCAGGGAATATAACTCACGGAGCGCAGGAGTCCAAAAGCAAATCACACTGGATCAATATTGTGGGTTTAAATTCAGAGGTAAACCCAAACCATATCACAGGAACAAGTATGAATTAGAGTGCAGGG
>SNQJ01S0189533.1:18225-34070 GCA_010110895.2 Picea sitchensis | reverse complement strand
GGCCTCAAGCTGGGCAGACTTAGCTGATAAGGAAGACGCTTTAGGCCCGACGGAAGGCCAAGTTATGGACCAGAGCAATGAATGGCAAACAATGTCAAAGAGGAAAAAAACACCCATCCTAGAAGTGATGTAATGACGCGAAGCCGTTCAGGCTCGCTGAAATAGTCTTTGTGTTCACGAAACTAGTACTGAGTTAGGATCTTTAGATTTATGCTTTCAAGTTTACAAGCAATTATCTCTCAATGTATCGAACCCCAGTGGCAGGTCCATTGTTATTAATACAAAGATCCGCTAACCGTTTCTGTCGTNATAGAGAAAAAAGATTACCTTACAAGTTATGAAATACTAATTCATTTCATTACTAATTTATGAAAGGTTAGAGAAAAAATGATATAAATGTATTGGATATCTTAGTAATGAAATTAAGTGGTGTGTGAGACATTTGTCTCTAGTTATGAATTTGTCTTTATTTTTATGTAGAAATGAGTTGTCATAGATATAATAAGAATATAGGATCCACCATCTTCGGATCTAGAAGAGTCTTGCAATGCTATACATGTATTGACTATCTTAGTAATGAAATGAAGTGGTGTGTGAGACATATGTCTCTAGTTATGAATTTGTCTCTATTTTTATCTTAGTATGGAGATATGTCAATAGTGTGTGTATTTGTAGTGTGGAATTGTAGTGTGGATTGGTGGATACAAACCTATGAAGAGAATCCTGCGTGGACAAACGTGAAGCCACCAGATTATTTTTTCCAATGAAGCCAATTAGAGTTGCATGCTTTGGCAGAAGACTTCCGTTGGATTTGTGAGTTGCCAACATATATCTCTCTCAATCTAAAGGAGGTAAATTTATTTTTCAAGGGGGGGATTATAAGGAGTTGATGCATGAATATTTCAGATATTAATATTAAATATATTTGAGATATTTTTACTTGGGAGATATTAATATTTGAAATATTTGAGAAAGGAGGAGTTAGTAGAGAGTCTCTCAAGGCTCAACAAAGGAGAATTAAATAGTTCTGGAGAGAATCAAGACAATTCAGGAGGAAGAATCAAAGGGCAGAGGAAATATATTTTCCAGCAGAATATGCTGAGGAAACCATTCCAATTGTAGTTGAGGAACACATACTTGATGAAGAGCTTATCAAAATCAATGAAGATGAAGAGATATTGAACACATCAATGAATATTTTTCCATATTTCTTAGGTTTTAAATATGAACTTTGGGAAAATCAAATGGAAGATTTACTTTTTTCAACAAATTTGTTGCACTTTGTTCAAGAAGATTGTGTAAATTCCCATGATAAGTGAAAAGGTGCAACAACATTATATCTTATTATGTCAGTAGTGGATGAAATCATTCTTTCTAGTATTTTATATGAATTTGGTCAAGTAGACAGTGCAAAAACATTTTGGTATATTCTAGAGATGAAGTATAGTGAAAAGACAATAAACATTTTGCAACATATTGATACATTACAAAAAGCTTGTGTGCGTGAAACATAACCTAGCTAAAGTGTCATGAATGAACCCCACTATGTAGACATATAACTGAATGATGAAGAACATGTAGTATATGTATCTTTGTATGAAGAAACTTCTAAAGTTGATGGTGAACTTGTAGAAGGTGTTGAATCCCAGTGTGCTCAGTGGCATGCAGATAATGATGATTGTAATGAAGAAACTGCCATTGAGGCTATATATGATGAGGAGAACATGTCAAATGAAGATTGGTTGAAGATAAAGAAGGAAATATAATATATTGATTATTTACTAAATATAAGAGGACACTTGCTTCAAATAATGAATGATGAGGAATCTACAGCAATAGTGAAGACTGTAGAGGAAATTGAAAAACATGTGTTAGATGATGTTGTAGACAACGTCCTTACTGAAACAAAGGTTAATAGAGATGAAGTATTTGAAGCTTCAACGATAGAGCTAAGAGCACCAACAAAAGAAGACAAAAATGAAGAAGAGCACCCAAATGCAGTGCCAACATATTTTGAAGAAGATTTGAAGTTCACTGAAGAATGGATTCAAAAGCCACAACTTACTAAAAAATGCATAGCAGAAGAAAAAAAATGAAAAGAACAATTTTTTTATTGATTTAAATATTCTAATGAATAATTTTTATTCTAAAAGTTTTGACATTTTGGAACAACAAGATGAAGTTAAAGAAGTCAAATATTGTACTAAAGTTCCAAAGTTAGTAAATAACAATGAAGTTGTTATATAAGAAAAAGACAATGTAGTATTCACCTACACTCAAGATTTGGAATTTGTTGATGACATCATGGACGGGGAAGAAAATGAAAAAGTTAAAAACATGTGTATGCATTGGAGCGCTTAAGAATTTAAACATTATTATAGATTTATGTGTCAACTATCCATTGAACAAGACATAGAAGAAACTAAACTTGTTGAAAAAACAGTTGAAATGAATTGACATCATCCTAGTTGTAGCAAGAAGATATATCCAGAGTTCATGATATGGATCAAGAAGAAGAAGAAACAAGTCAAAATCATCAAAGTTTGGAGTGATAAGTTTAGGAAGAAGTTTCATCAATATATTGTAACAAAGAAAGTTAAAATTAAATACTTTGTAAACCTAGTCGAGACATATACCAACAAGTATTTGCATTTTAGCACTATTAGAGGATTAGAGTATTCCATTTCTCCATTAAGGGGGATTGTTGGATTAATGTAGAAATGAGTGTGAGCTTCAAAGTATGAGTTGTTGGTATGATTTGTCATAGATCTAGATGGTGTGAGTTGTCATATATCTAGAAGGCGTGAGTTGTATTTTCTATAATAAGAATGCCAGATCCACCATGTCTAAATCTGGAAGAGTCTTGCAATTCTATAAATGTATTGGATACCTTAGTAATGAAATGAATTGGTGTGTGAAAAGAGACAAATTCATAACAAGATACAAATATCTCACACACCACTTCATTTCATACTAACATAACCAATACATTATGGCATTGGAAGACTCCTCTAGATCCACGCATGGTGGATATGACATTCGTATTATAGCAAATACAACTCACACCTTCTAGATCTATGACAAATCACACCATTTAGATCTATAAAAAATCATACCAATAACTCATACATTGAAACTCACACTCATTTCTACATTAATCCAACACTCCCCCTTAATGGAGAAATAAAATACTCTAATACTCTAATACTGTTAAAATGAAAATACTTGTTGGTCTATGTCTCAACTAGGTTTACAAAGTATTTCATTTTAACTTTGTTTGTTACAATATATTGATGAAACTTCTTCCTGAACTTGTTTCTCCAAACTTTGATGCTTTTGACGTGTTTCTTCTTTTTCTTGATCTAGATCATGAACTATGGATATATCTTATTACTACAACTGGGATGATTCCAATTCATTTCAACTCCTTTTTCAACAAGTTCAATTTCTTCTATGTCTTGTTCAATGGATTGTTGACACATAAATCCATAATAATGTTTAATTTCTTCAGGGCTCTAATGCACAAAATTTTTATTGACTTTTTCAATTTCTTCCTCATCCATGATGTCATAAAAAAATTCCAAATATTGATTGTAGGTGAATACTACAACGTCTTTTCTTCTACAACAAATTCATTGTTATTTATTAAATTTGGCACTTCAATACAATACTTGACTTCTTCGGCTTCAGCTTGTTGTTTCCAAATGTCAAAACCTGCAGACTCAAAAACATTCATTAGTATATTTAAATCAATACCTTTTTTGTTCTTTTCATTTTTTCTCCTACTATGCAGTTTTCAGTAAGTTATGGATTTTCAAGCCATTCTTCAAGGAACTTCAATTATTTTTCAAAATATGTTGGCACTGCATTTGGGTGCTCTTCTTAGTCTTTGTTTTCTTCTTTTGGTGCTCTTGTAAATCTAATAATAATTGAACACACCCCTCAAATTGCAAGAAGACATGTCAAGAAAGATGTCCAAATACAAATCCCATCTCGCTCATGCCACTTGTCTCATGGAAGTGGGAATCCCCAAATTCAATCAAGGTCTCCTCACTTATTCCTTGTGCATGGTTAGGCTTCCTAATTTGGGCTTGCAAGTATTCTTAAAAAATTTCATTGGTTTCCTCAGCACATTTTGCTAGAAAATATACTACCTCTGCCCTTTGATTCTTCCTCCTGAACTGTCTCGGTTCTCTCTAGAATTGTTTAATTCTCCTTTGTTGACCAATGAGGGTAGCAAGCAACTTCACTCCCTTCTCTTCTTACCAACAATTTACATATCTTGGATCATGACGGGGAGACTTGGGAGACTCTCTACGAACTCCTCCTTTGTCAAATATTTCAAATATTAATATCTCTCAAGTAAAAATATCTCAAATATCTCAATATTAATATTAAATATCTCAATATTAATATTAAATATCTCAAATATATTTAATATTAATATCTCAGATATTCGTCCATCCACTCCTTATAATCCCTTTAAAAATAAATTTATCTCCTCTAGAATTAGAGAGATATATGTTGGCAACTCACAAATCCAACATAAGTCTTCCGCCAAAGCACACAACTCTAATTGCATTCACTGGAAAAAATAATCTAGTGGCTTCATGCTTCTATTCATAGGTTTGTGTCCACCAATCCACATTGCAAATACACATGACTATTGACAGATCCCCTTACCAATGCTCTGATACCAAGATAAAAAGAGACCAATTCATAACGAGAGACAAATGTCTCACACACCACTTCATTTTATCACTAAGATATCCAATACATTTATAGCATTGCAAGAATCTTTTAGATCCAGACATAGTGGATATGACATTATTCTTATAGCAAATACAACTCACACCTTCTAGATTTATGACATCTCACACCAATAAATTATACTTTTAAACTCACGCTCATTTATACATTAATCCAACAATTCTAACCCTTAAACTCTTGTTAATTTTTGGTGCTTACTCTCATACCATATAAAGAAACCCAATACATGATATTTAAGTAACCAAAATATTGTATAATTTAAATAAGAAATTATAATGAAATTCTTGAAAATATACAACATGATATTTAAGTAACCAAAATATCTTATAATATAAATAAAAATTTATAATGAAATTATTGACAATATAATGAATGTGGATATTTTAATGTAAATAATATTTTTGGGTAAATGTAATTTTCAAAACCCTAATTATAAAAGGACTAGACAATCCTTTAAAGATTAGATTATAAGATTATAATGTAAAACATAAAACCCTAATGGCTACTTACAACCCCCTTAATGGCTACTTACATGGCTACTTACATGAAGAGATGAACAATCAACATGTCAAATAATTCCCCTCCTACTCTTTTAAATATAATAATAATTTAATAGGCCCCTCAAATTGCAAGAAGACATGTCAAGAAAGATGTCCAAACACAAATCCCATCTCGCTCATGCCACTCATTTCATGGAAGTGGGAATCCCCAAATTCACTCAAGGTCTCCTCACTTATTCCTTGTGCATGGTTAGGCTTGCTAATTTGGGCTTGCAAGTAATCTTAAAAAAATTCATTGGTGACCAAGACCTCTCCTTATTTGTCAACCTTTGTCGTTTTGCAAATCTCTCCCTAGTTTCCTTGCCTCTACCTCATTTTTCTCATTTGTCTTCCTCTTCTTCTTTTTCATAGTGTTTTTATTTTGTTTCAATTAGTGTTCGGTCTTCTTTCCTTGTTTCTTGTCTTGATAACCCCATATTTTTTGGGCGTTGGTTCAATATTGCATCATTACATAAGATTTACCATTATAGTTGAGTGAGAATTGAAGGAATATCAATATCTCAAGGTGCCAACTTAGAGATTTCTCACTTCAATGAACACTTAGCATGCTTTATAAGTTTTTTGTTTTGCAAATGTCCAAGATATTTATGATAAATCAATTTTGATGTTGTTGTTTTTTTGTAACATGCCACTAAAGAGAATAAGAAACTAACACCATTTGGGGTTGTCATATCTATCCATACTCATGAAAATTCCAAGAAGACATGTTTCAGACTAGTTTTAGGACTAGTCAAAAACCCTAACTTGGACATAATGTATCTCCAAATATATAGTGAAACAAGATATTAAATTTGTACCTAACTTATCTCTATATGTCGCCTCTACACCATATAAATTTCATATCTCGAAACCTTCTATAAAAAAAGTTGTATAGAAAATTCCAAGAAGACTTGTTTTGAAGAAGCTAGTCTCGAGGATTGTCTAAATTTGATACCAAATGTTAAGAACCAAATATCCAAATAGCATAAAAACCTCAAAATAGGTACTCCATGCCTTGAAAAAGAAAGAAATTCAGATAATAAGCCTCTTCGAAGGGGAAACCTCCTTATACATCACACAAATTCACAAATACAAGAGGATTCCAAATAAAAAGGTCTCCTCGTGAACATCACAAACTTCGAGAGGAGCAACATCACACAATAACTCATCTTTGAAGGGTTGGATGTCATATGATAGTCGACACTGTTGGCTGATGCGGAGATCGATTCCTTGGTGAAGCCATCCAATGGTGTAGGGTTGTGGGTGTTGTGTTGTCGGCAAGGCCATCCGCTTGACGACCTCTGTTGAGATGAGGTTCTTTTGCTTCCCGCTATCAATGATAAAGTGTAGTGGGGTGCCTTTTACCCACATCTATTAATGGAAGAGGTGCTCTCCTTCTTCTGGCTCATCTGGTTCACCAGGCTGGAGCTTGGTGGTACCAACAGTGGCAATGGGTTCCACGTCAATGATCCATCTTCCCCTTTCTAGTTTTGACTCAGAGTCAGAACCCACATCTGATTCAAAGGCTTTCACTTTGTCCACCAGTGACTGCTTTGAGCAGTAGTCAACAATGTTATGCCAAGGGATCTTATGGAAGCCACACCACTTCACGGTATCTTTCTTTTAATTTCCGGTGTCCTTCTTTGCTTGTGGCTTAGAATGGTTGTTCTAATATTGTCCATCTTTGCTCTGTCCTTTTTTCTGTGGGTTAGGGCTGCCCTTTCTTGGATTTTTCTATAAGGGGTTCCTAGGCCCAAATTGACGCGTCTTTTGTTTGAGCTTCTGCTCGAATTTGACGGCATATCAGTAGGTCGCACCCAAGGATGAGATGTCCAGAAATTCCATTTCAATCTGGATGTATCTATGCAGAGCACCACAATACTTCAACACCAGATGTCACTCTAAATCTTTGATACCCAACTTGGTGTGCAAGGTATGGAAGATATTTGTGAAATCTGGCACTACTTGGTCTCTTTCTTGCCGTAGTGTGGTCCATTTGGTATACAAGTCATCATAACTTCCGACAGGGTAGTATTGTTCCTTAATAGCATCCCTGAAGTATTCCTAGGTGACTGTGACTGTAAATAATGAGGGTTCCTCTGTTTCCTTTTTCTCACATAAAGTTTCCCACCAATATTTGACATGGGGAATGGATTTGAGGAGAGAAAAAGTAATATTTTCTCTATTCAAAAAGTTATGGATAGAAAAATACCCTTATAGTATATTTAACTACTTGTCTACAACATCTACGTCTATTTGACCTTCAAATATAGGAATATCAAATTCTATTTGTACCTTGAAGGGGGTGGCACCTCCGCTCGAAGAATATGCATCGCCTATTGGTGGCCACCGAAGGGATTTGTGTGAAACTATCCATCATCTCGTTCCTCTGTTGCGTGAGAGATTCCTCAAGAAACATTTTGAAAGGATCTCCTGTCTCTTCATATTTCTTTTCTCCTGCCATGAGAGGTCGCTTGGGCATGCGAGATCTTTTTTCCTTAAGAGAAACAAGCTCATGACCCAACTCTTTGTACTCCGACCTCGTTGGGGACATGCATTAAGATGACAAGGAGTAGACCAGTCTAATACCACTTATCTGGATTTTATGAGCAGAACGAAATGACTATAGATTATTAACAGGTGCTTAACAAAAAATAACAGAGATACAGTAAAACTAGTTTTCTATTCAATAAGGAAATAATATGAAAATGTAAAATGCAACGGAAAACAAGCTTGCCGGAATGGTGGTGACTTATCTTTGAGAAGAGATGTGACGGTTGCACTCATTCGCAAGGAGATGATTACAATGAGGATCTGAAGGCCTTTTTACAATAAACAGGAATTTCAAAAACCATATACATCCAAAAATCTAACCCTAGGAGATGAAGCGCCAAAAGTCATGTGGGCCCCGTTTGGGTAAGTTAGTACATCAACTTCCCGGGGTCGTAACTTTTGCATACGATCTTCGTTTTAGGCGCACAATAGATTGTTGGAAAGGTATCGTCGAGGAGATTCATTTAGGGGGATCAATAAGAGCCTATGCATATCATTAAAAACCTCAATCCCAAAAAACCTTCATTTAGGCCCTCAAATGGCCCGAAAGTTAAAAACTGCTAAATATAGTAAATTACCAAAATTCCAAGAAAACTATTTTGAGCCAGTTGGAAAATGTGGGTGGCCACCGATATCCACCTGGATAACCTTGGTATATATAGGAGACTATGGGGTACAATTACAACTAATGGACCCAAGATGACATAAATAAAATAAAAGTACTAATGTAATATGCCCCAATTAAGGGGTAATGTTCCATGATTTAGGGCTTAGCAGTACCCTAGGCGGGAAATATAATGTTGAGGGTTAGGGAAAGGTGGGAAATGGTTAAAAGCCACACTTTATTATGAGATGAATGGTGTGGGTATGGGATGGATAGGGAATTAAGGTGTTTCTAGTGAAAAATATGCTAAATTAATACATAAACATGAGAATGAACCAAAATAAGATAATTGATTTCACATTGAAAACATATTTAACTTGATACATGATACACGCCCAATTTGTTTCAGAATGGTTTTAGGTATTGAAATTTCTACAATATGAAGGAGGAATAGTGAATTACCTTGTGTTAAAATGTTATCCCTTGAGTCTTTTTACTCTAAAATTTATTCTCTAAGGAAATTAGGGTTTTTGGCTGGTCCATAATTCAGTCTAAAACATGTGTTCTTTGGGAAAATGTTGTATATAAATATACAGAACTCCAAATTGAGTGAGACCCATTCCATTGGTTAGGGTACAAACTGACGTTTGATTGGTACAAATTTTAAGTTCTGAAGTGAAGACAATGGCACGAGTCAGGCCATACAAGTTTGGTCTCCTGAAAGGGAAAAAAATCAGCACATATTTGGAAAGTTATCATAAAATTCTCTTGGAGATTCTAATATTGGTCTAATGTGTGGGGTTGGAAATAAGACACATCATGATATATCTCGCCGAAATTTTATACTCATAAGGGCCAAAATTGTAGAGATACAACAGAACAAAGGTTGGCTAGTAAAAAAGTCTCCAATTCTGGGTTTAAAAGGTGCATTTTGTTTTTTGAAAATTTGCATATATTTTGACTAGAAGATCCAATTGTGGTGATTCAAAAAATAGAATGAAGTGGGATAAAAGGAGTATCATGTAAATTTGAGAGAAACTTAGGGATTGTTAACTACATATCTGTTTCGATGTCTCTAAACGTAGGAGCTGTCGTTACTTGTTAGCATTACAACTCGAGGACAATGTGGTTCTTCCACATACCTAAAGTATATCGGAAGGCCCCTTTCAAATGATTTCACATTAGATAAAACTACTACATATTCGAGCTCCCATGTACCTGGTGTATATCGGAAGACCCCCTAGAATCCTAAGACCAACCATGTAAACCATTTGGATGTCTTGTTTCTATAGTACATCAATAATAACACTCGAGGAGATCACTCTCTAATACCTGGGTAGTCATATAGTAAGACTAAGGGTATGGTCAAGCCTCCTTAGTTAGTACCATGAGCTATTGGGCTGAGTACTAACTAAGGACCTATGTCTAAGCCAATTAGGAATTCCTACCTTGCAGTGATACTTGGCCAACATGCCACCAAAAAAGGGAATTCCTACACCAAATAATCCTTCAGATAGTCCTACTTGGACTCTTGACGAAGGTGAATAAATGTGCAAAGACATAAATGATTTACAACATAAGGAAGTAACAAAATATTAACTAAAAAGGATGATGGATTCAACTAAAGCTAAGATGGAAGTGATAATGGATACTAAGATGGAAGGTTTAAAAGGGGAGATCATGGAAGGGTTGAAAAATTTGCTAATACAGAGGCCACCTAGAAGTGACAATGTATCCCATGAAATTCATGATGAGGACACAAGGAATATGAATCAAGACTGGACAATGTACTATGTTATATTAAAGGATATCTGATATATCTATGTGAATTTCTTTATTATATCTCCACTCTCATTTTGTGCCAAAAATAATCCAGATTAGTGGTATCAAAGAAATATTTTCTTGATCATTTTTCAATGCATGTCCCTGACAAGGTCCAAGTATAGAAAATTGGGTCTCGTACGCCCAAAAAACCTTCATGGCGGAAGAAAACAAAAACGAGGGAGCATAAGGTTCTATTAATTTATTTCTCAAGCAAGCTCTCACACGACAAAGGGATGAAATGATGGTGAATTTTTCCCACATCCTTCAATGCCTGCCAATAATAGCATGTGCATCTTCATCAAGCGTCCACTTTGGAGACACCTCTCCTTTTAAGTTACAAGTTAATTAAATTGATATTCTCGTATTTGAAGGTCATATAGATGCGGATTCCCTAAAAAAATGGTTAAATCCATGATAAGTTTACTTAGTTATTCACAATTTTTCTAATAAGTAAAATATCACCTTCGCACTCCTTAAGATCTCCCCCATGTCAAACATTGTGGGAAACTTATTGGGAACAAATTTACACATAGGAGTCTGGAATATATGGGGCCGAGCACACTTGGGATTTTTTTTGGATGCGGTCAAGGAACAATATTACCCTATTGGTAACTATGATGACCAATACATGAGATGGACCACACTGCGGCAAGAGAGGGGTCAAACAGTGTTGGAGTTCACAAATAATTTCCATACCTTCTGCACCAAGTTGGATATCAAAGACTCTGAGCGAAATATGATTCTAAAATACCATGGGGATTTGCATAGGTACATCCAACCTGAAATGGATTTTCTAGGCTTCTCATCATTGGGAGTTGCCCATCGATATGTTGTCAAAATCAAGAAGAAATTTAGGAACCATAACAAACGAGATTTTGGGTCTGCTAATCTGCAACAACCAAAGTATGGTAAATATGACCCTAACAACCAACCTCCAGAAAACTAGTCCATGCCATAGGAAAATAAGGGTAACCGAAGATGAAGAAGGACACTAAAAAGTGGTGCAATTTCTACAAAATCCCCTGGCACAAAACTAATGAATGTCACTCAAAACAATCATTGATGGTCAAGATCAAAGAAAAGAAGCCAAACCCTGACTCAAAATATGATTCAAAAAATAATGGGAGAAGATAGATCATCGATGCAAACCCCACTACTAATGTCATGACTGCAACAATTCAACCAGGAGAACCAACAAATCCTGAAGAGGTGGACCACCTTTTTCATTCACAAATGTGGGTGAAGGGGACCCCACTTTATTTTATTTTTAATAGCGAAATCCAAAATAACCTCATATCAGAAGAGTTCGTCAAACAATTGGGATTATCAACAACACTATACCCACAACCATACAACATTGGTTGGCTTCGCCAGGGACAACATCTCTGTGTAACCTAGAACTGTCGATTGTCATCTGAAATCTAACCCTTCAAGGATGAGGTATTATATGTGATGTTGACCTATTGGATTTCTGTGATGTTCTTTTGGGCCAACCATATATGTGGAAGCGCCATAATATTTGTGAGTCTCGACCCTGTAGTGTCATTTTTACTCTGGGGGTTCATCTCTACAGGATACTAGAGGTAGTTCTGACTATTGTCCCACCAAAATAGTGCCTAAAGGTAATCTCTCATATTGCAAGATTCAATCTCTTCACAAATTTTTCAAAAGGTGAGTAGAAGGACACTGTAACCACTGCAACCTTGGCCCAAGACCTTTTTTTCCAACAGATGTAGATTGCAGAAGAGAAAGAATGTATTGTTTCTTCACCTAAAATGGTACCTACACACTACCTAGTCAAGAAAATATACAACAGGTTTCTTGAATAGATTCAATCCTTCCAACAACAGGTTTGTGACAGTCTTCAACAAGCTAAGCAACTCAACTTCTCCAGCAAGGCAAGTAGCTCACCAAGATTCATATTCAAAAAATGGTTTCCCCTCTCCCCGGGAAACTAAACACAATGGAGAAAATTTATTCCTAAGGATGGAGGATTTATCCATGTGGATATCAGTAGCCACCCACCTATTCCAACTGGCTCAAAACAATTTTCTAGAAACTTACTATTTTTAGCAGTTTTTTGGGTCCCAAACTTCTGGGTCCATTTTGAGAGCCTAAAAGACATTTTTTAATGATTGGGCACATCAATAATAACCAAAGGCTATTATTGAAACCAAAAAATTAATTGCCTCATCGGTACCTTTCCAACGAGCTATCATGCACCCTAAATGATGATTGTATGCCAAAGTTACGCCCCCTGGAAGTTGATACACCAAACTACCCAAAATGGCGTCAACAAAACTGTTGGGTTTTCATCTTTCGGGGTTAGGGTTTTTGATTTTATTTATGTTAAAAAATCCTTTGGAGCCTCATTGTAACAATCATGTTCTTGTGAATGAGTGTATCCATTGCATCTCTTCTCAGAGATAAGTTGTCACCATTCTAGCGAGTCTTTCACTCTGTATTTCTGCAGTTTGTACATTTCGTTCATTAATAGAAATTGTGTATTACTGTATCTCTGTGTTTATGATTATATCTCTGATATATATATATATATATGTTATATTATTGGATATAATAATATTATGTTATATTATTGGATATCTGATATTATGTCTCTGTGCATTTCTTTATTATATCTTCACTCTCATTTCGTTCCAAAAATAATCCAGATCACCATTAGTTGTAATTGCACCCCCTAGTCTCCTATATATATATATACCAAGGAGACCTTTTCATTTGGAATCATATTGTATTTTTGAATTGATGTGATGTATACAGAGGTTTCCCCCTTGAAGAGGGTTATTATCTGAATTTCTTTATTTTTTTAGGTGTGGAGTACTTATTCTGAGGTTTTTATGCTCTTTGGATATTTGGTTCTTAACATGTACTACATTTGATACTATGGTCCATGGGGTTTATCACTTCCCACCCTCACCATCATTCCACCCATACATTGCGGCTACACTCATTTTCACTACAATATTATACACTACTGCAACCCCATTTTTATATCCACCATTGAAGTAACTACCATTGTATCTACTATAGTTACATATATAGTCCCTGCATCTATGGTTGTTGCAACTACATTTTCCCTATCCCCCATTGTTTCCTTAGAGTAGGTTGTCCATCTAAGTCCTTAGTCTGATAATCAATATTCACCATTGTACTCACAATGAGATCATTAGTTGATCAAACTCTTATCTAGCATGAATGGAATTTATTTTAAGCATTTTTATTTTTCATTAATTGATTCTTGTAACCAATGTAGGGAGGCAACATAGAGAGGATAAGGTCATGAAAGAGGGAAATACCTCCATGACTTGTAGTCTCATATGTGTTGATTTTCTTTATATTGAACTCTATTTGTATTTTGTAAATGTGTAATTCATATAATTGATGAAAAAAACTTATATGAATGTTGTTTACTTTCCAGTCTCTAGAAATATGCACAACTCCTAGACACATGAAGGCTCATTCTTCATCTATTTCAAAGAGAAATATCATATTTGGATATGCACTTGGTAGCATCAAGGATAGTGGGGGTCAATGAGTGACCCATTCTAAATCTTAGCCACGATGTGTCATTTTGTGTATAGGAAATGAGATGCCATTCTTTCATGTTTGGGCACAAGGTGTCATTATGTGTCTTGGGCATGCCATGCCACTTTGTAAAAAAATTACATTTGGAAAATTTTATTGGTACACACATTTGGACACATATAATGAATTCTTAACGGTTCAATGTTTGATTTATATTGTTCTATTATTGAGGTTTCTAATTATTTGATTTTTATGATGAATTTGATGGGTATATATCCAAAACAAAATAGGAAATTCAATTGTTTTTGTAAGATGATTGACACCACTAAGTCCATAAAGGTTGAAAGACAAGTATTCGAAGGTCATGGAAGTATAGTATTTGGAATTCTTACATAGAAGTGCTCATATTTTAATAAAAATTCCAAACTATGACTCAATTGTGTAGTTCAAGAGTTTGGTAACACTTACTCATTGTTGCACTACCTTGGCATGTGCATCCTCATCACCAAAAAACTATTCCAACTCAATGCTAGTGCACTAGAATGAATCAACAACATGGTATGGGAGTCCAATTGTCATGCTATATATTCTTCCTCTTAGTCTTTTCATCTTCACGAATTTGTACATTTATATAATTTAGGGTATATCAATATGTGAAACGAAATTCTTATGTTGAGGATGTTGAGTTATATTGTTATCTAATTTATTGTTCCCATGTGTATATGATTCATTTTACATTATTTTTTTGTTATCTCTTGTTTTTTAAGCAATTTGTTGCATGATAAACTAAATATTGTGTATGTAAGTTCATACTTGGATCTCACTATGATAAAGTCTCAACAACGTATCACCCCCGAGTAGGCCCTATGGCTCCATCAGGGCAATGGCTTCCCAAGATAACCACGACACATAATCAACATCAACATAGTCTAGGCCAAGGTACCAAACCTCAAAAACACTCCAACCAAGGTAGTATGCACCTTCATTTTCCAATAGTTCATCGGCTTCTCAACTTCCCTTCGAGGGCTCCAGCACATGTCGGACATGAAGTCTTAGAGTATCATGGCTCCAAAAGTTCCAAATTCCCTCAAAGGTCTCCAGGTATCCTTCATACCTCATACCGGGGAACCTATCCCCATACTTCTCCCTCTAGGGCTCCCACCTTCTCTAAGGAAACCCAAGGAGAAGTGTACACACACCCAGATCCACCGTGAATCCACAGGGTAAGATCTTTTGTCTCCAATCAATATGTTCCTCAGAGATACTCTTTGTAATCAACATTCCAGCTTTAATCAATCTCATCTCATCTTCATCACACACATGCAATTATCATGAGAGAACATAAAAAAATTCATTTAGGGACTCAATCTTAGTTAAAAGGGAATTCAACTTTTCCCCAAAACATGAAATTCTATTTTATAATTTTTCATCGTTGTTGGAATAATAGAATGTAGTTTTCCTTGTGGCTTTCATCAAGCACCATTCTAAATACCGTTTTTCTTGCAATGATTTTATATTGCATACAACCAACAGGTTGTCAGTATTTTATGTACATCATAATTCAACATGTACAACACCTTATGCAATGATATTAGAATTGTCTACACCTAGCAATTCAATCACAATTACCAAACAATTTAACCAAATATAATGACTCATCATTATATTCATATGCATGTTCATAATTAATAACAATAAGTTCATTTCTTCAATTTTATGAACATGAAATTTTATGTAGTCACTATTCCTGTGACCACCTGACTTGCAACTTTCCTGTTGTAATGTTTAACAGTTCCTGAAATGTTCTCAACTTCAGGAGTTAGCAACATTTCAGCGATTAGTATAATTATTTCCATGAAAAAACATATATACATGCACTCACAAAATTCATCTAAGTATACAATTCTTGTTGGATCATGTTGTCATTGATGCCAATGGTTTGTCATTGATGCCAATGGTTTGATTACTTGGGAGATTGTTGGATCATATGTCATTGATGTAAATGGTTT
>SNQJ01S0189533.1:0-18215 GCA_010110895.2 Picea sitchensis | reverse complement strand
CCAGCTGTTCTCTTTTCCTCCTCGCACTGGCTCGCTTGATTGAGTGAGCGATGCTCCTGCATCATACTCCTCGGCTCAAAATATTTCATGGGCTCCTATCCATGAGTTCTTGTATAGTCTGCCCATGCTTCAGTATAACTGCCTCTGTCTCCCAGCTGACATCCTCCACTGGGTGGTTCTTCCATTTCACCAGGTATTCAAAGCATTGCTTTCTCCTGGTCTTCTTACCTGCTCTTTTATCCAGTATGCACTCCGTCTGTGGCTTCTGTGCAACTGGTAACTGCTTCCGCCATTGGACCACTGGTTCTTCAATACTTCCAGCTCCTGTATCTTCAGCCTTATATGGGTATAAATCCGAAATGTTGAAAATCTTGCAGCCTTGTTCAGTGCAACTGAAAACAAAAGTGCTAATCCTTTCGCGTTTTGTTCCTCTGACTTCTTCAGAGAACTTTCCTGCACGCTCCCTGCGTTCGACCTTCAACGAATTTCAAAGGGTTGAAGTCTTCCCGGACTCTGCACTTTCACCGTCACAGACGCTCCGGCCTCTCTGTTCTCAGACTTGCTTCTGAGACTCAAATTCGACCTGCACTCACCTGCACGGCTCGAATACCTCAAACCCAACTCTCGGCAAAAGAGAACAAGAGTTCAACTGCTTAGCCTCCTCAACGCACTCTATGCAGAGGTATTCAACTGCACTCGATGCAGGAATCTCCTGGCTTAAGAAGAGAAAGAATTGAAACTCATTCACTCATTCTCTCAGGTTTCGAACCTGATACGCAATTACATATGCAACATATAAAAGATAGGCATAGAAAGAAGCAAACATGCATAAGCCCAATATCAACAGCACACAGAGATCAAACACGTCCATGGAATTGAATCAAGGCTCTTCCTATTAATTCAATGGCTGCACATGGAGGTCCTTCACAACCTCTCTTCTCTTCTCTTCTTTCTCTCAATGCTGAATGAATGTGAATGATAATCAACAATACAACGGAGGGTGCCTATATTCCGTTTTCCCTCTCGAAAGCTAAACTGTCTAATCTACAGTTAATTTGTTTATCTACTTGCATTAAATCTACATAAATGCCTCAACTACTAAGGACGAGAGCTTATCCGCTCAAGCTCCGTTACATATACAAAGTGCACTTCATCACATCAATACATTTAATGTTTGGCGCAGCCATATTACAATGTTCCAAAATTTGAATGCTGGCGCTCTCCAGCTGTTCTCTTTTCCTCCTTGCGCTGGCTCGCTTGATTGAGTGAGCGATGCTCCTGCATCACATGTACACACTATGTGATAGTATTACACATGTGTCACTCAATCTTCACCACGCAATGCTAAATTTAGTGTGTGCACCCGCACGCCAATATTTTTCCATGCAATGCTCAATTTTAGCGTGCGTACCCGCACGCCAATATTTTTCTCGCACAACGCCCAATTTTAGCGTGCGTACCTGCACACAAATATTTTACACGCAGCACCAAATTTTACTGTGCGTACCTGGACACCAATATTTTTCTGTGCAACACCCAATTTGAACGCGCATACCTACATGCTAATATTTTTTCGCACAACGCTCAATTTTAGCACGTGTACCCGCATGGCAATATTTTTTCGTGCAACACGAAATTTTAGCACGCATGCCTCCATGCCAATATTTTTCCACATATCACAAGCTTTTCACTGTGCATCATGCATTTTTCGTGCGCCCACCTACACACATTCATTTTTATGCGCATCAATTCTTCGTGAATTTCTCTACAGAAATTGGGGCTTTTGCTTAACTTTTTCCCAATTTTTACCATAGGCATTTTGCAACTACAAAATTATTCAATTTCACCCCGATAACACCAATTTAACCTCTACAACAACAAATCATTGTGGGTTGACATTTATGGAATGAATTTTTCCCATACTCAATTCACGAATTGAGAATTTTAATTACTAATATCGCTCCATCTATCATGGCTTTAGTACAACTTCAAATTCGATCAATTCCAGGTCTGAATTTTCTAGAACATATATTAAATCAATAATATCTCACCACTTGGCTGAATTTCTCAATTTTCCAATGAGTTTAACAACATAAATTGGGTCTTTTTCCCAATTCCACGCAATTGTTGTTACTTTTTACCATGCACGCTCTGTAACCAGAAATTTGGCCACTTCGAAATCAACCCTCTGTGAAATTTTTCTTCAACTCAACCTTCTCGGCCCATCCAAGAACAGTGTTGAAAACTAAAGCTCTAATCCCATATTGTAACACCCTTGGCCACCTAGGCCAGGCCATGCTACTCCAGAAAATGCTTTCATTCTCTGATACCATATTGTAACATACCCAACCTCCAACTCAGTTATGCCACATAAATTGTTTTTTGAACTGCATGCAACTAAAACATATACACGCAAAACTCTCGCGGAACTATATATATAATGTAAGCAAAAAAATACATTCTGTAAATGCATGGATTCATACTGAAATAACAGTAAACATATACATGTAGCATATACAAGAAATACCCATAAATATAAAAAAATAATTAAACCACACATAGGATAAACCCACAAAAATAAACACGTAAATAATAATGAAACACATAATTTATCACACAATTGACACTTATCTTGGTAATAATATCACCAACTGCATTCAAACCTTCCACGAACCTCCCATCCTTAGACCACACTGCTCATCACTCTCAGGAGTGGGTCACCCCCGAGATGGGACTAAACTCCACCTAGGTAAAGGGATTCCTAAACAGGATGATGTATCATAGAAAATAAGAAAGACTCTATCACAGGTGCCAACTCAAACTAACAACCTGTAGTCCCTCATTCCCCACATGCATGTTCCACCCTAGGAAGTGTGCCCCTTCTCTTTTCAACAGTCCTTCGACTGCCCCACTTCCTTTCTGGGCTTCAACAACAGGCCAAAAAGGAAGTCTCGGAGCCCTATAGCTGCAGTTTAGCACATTCAGAAATCAATTCCCAGAAATTCTCTCACCTTGAGAGATTGCTCACGAGACTGAAAACCCGCATCTTCAATATCCCATGGGCATGACAACCCGCTTCTTCAATCCATCTCCCAAGCTAACCAGCTACACAAACATGTATTGGTACATATATAGGCTCAGGTACAATGACCGGAAAGTACAGAGGAAAACTAACTGAGTGAGTGAATGATCATGGAATGATTGAATGCATGAATGAATGATGGAAGGAATAAAAAAATGAACTAAGTCAAAACTATAAGTATGCATGTGGCCAACTTGACACTTGTCATGTTGGGAGCTACTTTGGCCCACTTGTCCCCATCCTTAAAACTTAGGGTAAAATAAATTTTCATACTTTATGATATAAGGAATATTAATATAATATTCCTTTTTGGCTTAATCCCCCTAGCTTATCTCTTTTTCTTAACTTTTATCCCCCCCTTTCCCTAACTAGTGGAGTTTAGTCCCCCATACTCTTCTATCGTGGTCGGTCTGTGTGCAACGATGTATTTTATATGAATGATGAGACATATACAAAAATAGGCTCACTGGTCTTTAACATCTAGGCTCTCCAACCTAATCATCACATAAGCCTTTTGGCTTATAATAAACTGACTCACCGGCCTATAAAACACATTATATACATAAAGGTTCCATGGCCTCAAAATTGTGTGCACTTAAGTTTGTTGCACGTGGTATCCTGGAATGTGCCCATTTCATCATTTTATTGTGCAATACATGTGCGAACTATACCATGGAATATGCATGCCAAAAAGGATATAAAACAACTCACCAGCTTAAGTACATTATTACATTTACAGTCGGGGTTCGACCTAGTGATATTACAAATTCCATCTCCATTTTTTAATTACATCCATCATGTAATGACTATCTAGTGTTCTTATGTACATGCCTGCAACATTAATGCATCAGATCCCATCGAAAATCCATAGTTAAACATGTCTGGGATAGAGTAGAATTGGGATGGGTTACCTCCCAGAAATTCCTAGCATTTTACATGCCTATGGAGTTTTGTAAACTTAGACCAATTTATCCCACATGCATCATGAGAATTATTATCCTCTCACTCTCTCATATATAATTGAGGTGAAGGAGGTCATTTGAGAAGTAAATGGAGTGTGATGTAATGCTTATTGTGAATGAGTAAAACCAACATCACTTTCTCTTTAGAGATAAACTACCACCAATCTAGCCAGTTTGTGTTTTACAATATTCATTAATAGAAGTTGTGTTTCACTATATTTTTTAGTTCTCAACTATATTTTGATTTGTATCTCATTTCGTTCTCAACATAATCTGGATCAGATTCAAGCATGTCAGATTGAAAATTAGTTAATAAATTTAAGTCCCAATGATTTCCCTTGCATTGAATATTATTTATATAAGTTCAAAAACACTTAGAATTTTACTTCAAGACTACAACATAGATTTGAAGGATGACCGATGCATATGTACATTATTCTTTCTAAGCTTGTTAGTGCATATTCTATCTTTGTATTTATCTTTTATTCCACTAGAGAAGCTCTAGGGGGTTCTTACCAAGCTCTCACTCCTAAGTATTTTTGTGAATATTTGATTAGAGTGCAAGGTAAGCTCTTGCAACATAGAGTGATCAACACTATAGGTACATCTAACAAAGCCTTAGTGGCTCGACAAAAATATAAAACCAGGCATCCAAAGAAGAAACATCCTCACAACAACACGTGAAACAAGGGTCTCAAACACTCTTAGGCAACTTCTACTCCCAATGGTGGGAAAGGAACAAAATAAAAATAAGAAGACTGACAAATATTATGATTTTTGTGGGGTGAGATGGTCATCTAGAGTCTAAATGTTTTAAAAATATGGAAGCCTTATAAGTAGTGATGAATAAACACAACATCAATATTGATTCTTCTTCTCATGGACATGCACTTTTTTTTTCCAGTTTCGCCTTCAATGCAAAATCTACTTCTTGTTATGATGGGTGGCTTATTGATTCTAGAGCATCGTATCATATGGCTAAGGATAAAAACATATTTTGACTCTCAATGAATGGAACACCAAACAAATATTTGTTGGTTATTATAAATATTTTATTAGTGTATGGTTTGTAATAGTTCAGGTAGATAATGGTCATTTCAATTATGTGTTATGTGTTCTAAGTCTTTCATGCAACCTTCTATCAGTATATTAGATCACTCATTCAGGTGAAGGTAAAGTTGAAGATTTTTCACCTCACCAATTTCTAATCAAGGATTTAAAATATCCTAAGCATGTTCTAACCATTAGAAGTTTTGATGATATTACTAGGTCCGACAAATATGAAAAATTTGGGTCATCATATTTTCCATCAATTATCATTACTCATAGCAATGACTTGAGAAAAATCTGGCATGAGAAGTTTCATCATATAAAATTTTTCTCATTACAACGACTATGTAATCAAAATATCGTGACTAGTCTTCCTCTCACTTTTTTCAAAGATGGTATTTGTTCCAGTTGTGTTCTTGGAAAAAAATCATCGGGATAGTTTTGAAAAAAAATCCTCTTTGTATGCCTCGACCCCTTTGTAGCATGTTTACGGTGATTTATGTGGTCCTCTTTCTTCTCCTTATTTCTTTGGGTGCAAGTACTTCTTAAATTTCATTGGTGACTTCCTCAAATGCACTTGGGTTCTCTTCTTAAAACTTGATAGTGGATTTTTGGACATGTTTTGGCCTAAAAGGCCCTTGTAGAAAAATAATATTTACATCAACTACAAAGGTTAAGAACGGATAATGGTAGTGAATATGTGAACAAAACGTTTACAACCTATTGCATTGCACATGGCCTTCAAATGAAACATATTGTTCCACATACATCATAACAAAATGGTGTTGATCAAAGAAAGAGTCACATGTTAAAGGAAATGGCTAATTGTATGATTCAATATAAAGGATTAAGTCTTCATTATTGGCCATCGACTGTTCCAATTACATAGTAAATTACACTGCCACAAATCCTTTAAAAAATATAACACGAGAAGAAACATGGAATGAAAGTGAGCCATATGTAAGCCACTTCTATGTATTTGGTAGTGAATCATGAGCTCACATTCCTGGTGAAAAAGGAAAGCATTGCAGCATAAACGTGAGAGGTGAATTTTTGTTGGATATTATCAAGATGTAAGAGGTTATTGACTTATTCAACCTCATTCCAATGAAATAATTATTAGAAGAGGTGTTAAATTTGATGAAAATATCTTGGCCTATGAGCTAATTTGGTGCTTGTTCCATCTTTGCGTTTGTGTCATATTTGACCTGTGATCCATGCTTGGAACTTGTGCCATACTCTATCTCTATTTTGGTTTCTTCTTCAGATGTTGATAGTGGGGATGAAATTCAGCTGCTCCTATTCACCCTTATCCAGATGAGTCCATTGAACATGAACCTACACCAACACCAACAACTCCTATATGGGTCTATTCAACAAGAAAATTAGTTGGTGATCTTGTTAGTGACCTTATAGATAAACATCATACACATTCACAGTTCCAGCAAGACTCCTCTCTTTTGGATCAAGTTTCAGAGAATCGTGATCTAAACAAATTTACATAAGATTAGAATCATATTTCCATCCAGGCAGGGACACATCAATTAATGAAGAATGTTATTCCATAATGACAAATGATACTTGGTATTTTTTACCTCTTCCAAAAAGAAAACAACTTCTCATGTGTAAATGGGTGTATAGAACTAAGTATGCATTAGTGGAAGTGTTGAAAGAAAAAAGGCTTGGTTAGTTTCCAAAGGATTCTCTCAACTAGTTGAAGGAATTGACTACAATGAAACATTTGCATCTATATTCAAAATGAATTCTATGAACCTTGTTCTATCCCTTTTTGCATGACATAGATGGGAGTTCCATTAGATAGATATTAAATATGCCTTCTTTCAATGGGATATTCAAGAAAAAATCTACATGGAAAAACCTATTGGATATGTTCACAATCATTGTAGCATTGTATGCCACCTTAATAAATCTCTCTATGGTCTTAAGCAAACTCCTTGATATTGGTATGCAAAAATTGATAGATTTTTTCTTGACAATATCTTTTCTAGATTTCGTTATGACCCTAATATCTATACCAAGAATGTAGGAAACTGTCTCATAATACATTTTCTTTATGTTGATTACGATATCCTCACTAGTATTGACCATAAAATTTTAACCCATCTGAAATCCAACCTTAAAATGAAATTTGAAGTGATAAAATATTGTTATTTTAATTGTTTTCTTGGCTTCCAAGTATTGCAAACTAAGGAATGTATTTCCCTTTCCTAGTCTGAGTATGCATGCGACCTTCATCATCGATTTCACATGGAATATTATGAACCAACCCCTTCTCCCTTAGTATGGAGTCAATGCCACTTTGTACTGTTAGTTAGTGGGTAAGCTCTTATATTTGACTCATAACCATCCTAATATTTCCTTTTCTATTGGTTTTCTTTCCCAATTTATACAAACACTCCATGAAATCCATTCAGAAGTAGAAAAAACTGATACTTCAATATATCTAGGTTATAGTTTATTTTGGGATACATTACAGTTTAGGGGGAACTCCTTTGTTGGTTGGTTTCACTTATTTTGATTGGGTCGATGACCCTAATGATCCAAAGTCTACTACATGTTATGTTTTCAACCTAGGTTTTGGTCCTGCCACTTGGGCTTGTAAGAAACAACAAGATATTTCTCTTTCTTTAGTTAAAGTAGAGTATCGAGAAGCGATTAATGTAAGTCAAGAATCCTTGTATCTTTGATAGATCCTTTTAGATTTTGGATTATAGAAATAACATCCAACAACCCTCTACTATGAAAATGAGAGTGTCATCAAGATTTTAAAAGATCTAGTTCAACATCAACAACAAAAAACACACGGAGATACACATGGACTTCATCAAGAATCTCATTCGTGATAGAGTTATTGAAGTGTTCCTTTTACCTACAAATGATCAATTTGCAAACATTTTCATAGAGTCTCTTACAAAAGTGAAGTTTCCAAAACTTCAATCTATGTTATGAGTTGAGGGAGTTGTCATTAAGGGGGGATATGATCTAATGCCTCCTTCCTTATCCTATTGTGTCACCTTTGTAAATCCTTCAATCCTATCCCAAGTTATTCTTAAGAGGGAGGGGGAGCGGGGGAAGGGGGATTGGTATTAGGATATTTAGAAACATAGAATTTAGTTAAGTTCAAATTGGTCTAATATGTCTTTAGAGAAAACCATGTTTCTTTAGTATGCATTAGTATGCATTTGTAGTTATGTAATTTGACAGTCATGATATGTTCTAGACATAGAGTGATACAATGACTCATATTATCCTTAATATTAATGACTATATTGATCCATGGATTGACACCCGAATGATCCATGATCACTATTTAAATAGCATGGAGGGTCATTGGTTGATGATCGATTGTGAGAAAGTCTCTTGTAAAATAATTTTCTTTTGCATTAATATATTTCCTCAAGTGGCCACGTTGGTTTGGGTTGTGGACTGTTTCCCTCTTCAAGGGTTTTGACCACTTAAGAACATCGATGTAGCGATATTTGATCTAGTTGTGTGAGTGGTTACTAAGGGTGTTTGTCCTGTGTGGAAATACCTTGTTTTGTCAAATAATTATAGTTAGAATTTTTTCAAGTTAATTTAGTTTAATTTGAAATTTATTTTTTAGTTAATTATTAATGTTTTCGTACTAAATTCAAACCTATTACACACATGTATGCAATCAATAGTAGGGGTATTACATGAACCACCCCAATCTACATACACTGCATATTTAGAACAACATAGAAGAACATATTTTAGACTTGTACAACAATAATTTTTTTTTTATCCCATAAATTTCTTTGTACTTGTATACATGTTTCTTTGGGAGTGTTCACTAATTCATTCACTACATGATCGATTCCTCTATGGAGATTCCATTGAATACTTGACTAGCATGAGAGGACTTCCTATAGTGGCTTCCCAAGACTTTATGGCTGTACCCAGATTCAAACCTTGACATTTTGAGGCCTTGGCTTTTGATCATCTTTATGAAAGATTTTTGTCATAGCACTCTTTCCTTGAGTACCTCAAATTATTTTAAACCAAATTTCCACCTTCTCACCTGTTAAGAACTAAAAGTTCTAAACTCTTCAAAAATGTGCAGTCAACAAAATTTGTTAGGCTAAATAATTTAACAAATTTATGAAATTATGTACATTTCTATTCCAAAAATGCATCATAATTATTTCTTCCGATTTCCTGAAAAATTGAATGCTCAGATTAATTTTCTGGGTGAATATTTTTATTCTTCTATCTGAAACCTTTCCAACGTCTTCTCCCATGCTCAATTCCGAGTCTTGAGCAGAAAGTTATGGTTATTTGAAAATTTCCCATTAATTTTTCTATTCACACTTGAACTTGGCACAAATCTGTGCTATAATTATGTATTTTTGCACCTAATCCATTGGAGTTTTCATAGGATCTCAATTGAGTTTCTTCATTTACATATTTTGGACAATATTTCCAAGTTTCGCCTCTTTCTGGGTTCTGGGCTGCTAGTTACAGCTTGCTGAAGTTCTAGACCAATTCATGTTTTTGGTTTGGAATGCTACAGGTACCTTCTTTTCCATCTTAAACATTTTTAACATGCCCAGAATTTAATTCATCTCAAGGAGTCTATTCTATGATTTAATATCTTTCCATTGATTAATCCTGTGCCTCAATATGATTCTGGAGCATAAAGTTATGGGTCTTCGAAGTTAGTTGGGTCTTAAAATTTACCGTCCATTGTTTGTCGTGTAACTTTCTCATAAAATATCCATTTGATAAGCGATTTACACCATTAGAAAGCTCTCTCTGGGCTCTTTTATTTGAGTTGCAGAGACAAAGTGTACCTTGGTACACTCTATTCTCATGATTTTTGAGTAGCTAAAAAAGTTGGTAAGTGCCTAAAAAACGTGCTGCAAAAAAAAGAAAATGGTGTTCAAACAATATAAAATGTCGCGGTAATTCGTTGGTTTTTTGTTGTTGTTCACCATCCAAACGTCTTCGTGCGCACAAATTTCAACCTTTACACCCATATTTAGCATGCAAAACACCACCACAAGGTAATTCATGCTTTGTGCATCTATAACTACCGTGCATCACTTCTTTGTCACGCTAATAACTAGTGCGCACTACTTTTGTGTCACGCGCCAATATTCACCATGCACAATTTTGGTTCTTGCACTAATACCTGCTGCACACAATTTTTTTTTTTGCGTGCCATTTTTGTTTCATGCTCTAATATTCCGCATGCATTTCACTCTACATGATGCATTCGTCCAAAGTTTAGTATGCCCCCACCGCGCAATAATACTTTGCGCACACAATTAACTAAACTATCGCATTACAACATATACCCACATTGTGCACACACAAAAAACATTCCTCTGTTCTCTGCCAATACTGCGCACACCACATGCGCCATTATTATGCATGTACACACCGTGTGCTAGTATTACACATGTGTCACTCAATCTTCACCATGCAATACTAAATTTAGCGCGTCCACCCGCACGCCAATATTTTTCTGCGCAACACTCAATTTTAGCGTGCGTACCAGCACACCAATATTTTTCTCGCACAACGCCCAATTTTAGCGTGCATACCTGCACACCAATATTTTACACGCAACACCAAATTTTACTGCATGTACCTTCACGCCAATATTTTTCTACGCAATGCCCAATTTTAGCGTGTGTACCTACATGCTAATATTTTTTTGCGCAGCGCTCAATTTTAGCGTGTGTACCTGCATGGCAATATTTTTTCGTGCAACGCCAAATTTTAACGCGCACGCCTCCATGCCAATATTTTTCCACATATCACAAGCTTTTCACTGCACATCATGCATTTTTCGTGCACCCACCTACACACATTCATTTTTATGCGCATCAATTCTTCGTGAATTTCACTACAGAAATTGGGGCTTTTGCTAAACTTTTTCCCAATTTTTACCATAGACATTTTGCAACTATGAAATTTGTTCAATTTCACCCCAATAACACCGATTTAACTTCTGCAACAACAAATCATTGTGGGTTGACATTTCTGGAATGAATTTTTCAAATATTCAATTCACGAATTGAGAATTTTAATTACTAATGTCGCTCCATATATCATGGCTTTAGTGTAACTTCAAATTCAATCAATTGCAGGTTTGAATTTGTTATAACATATATTAAATCAATAATATCTCACCACTTGGCTGAATTTCTCAATTTTCCCATGAACTTAACAACAGAAATTGGGACTTTTTTCCAATTCCACGCAATTGTTGTTACTTTTTACCATGGACGCTCTACAACCAGAAATTTGGCCACTTCGAAATCAACTCTCTGTGAAATTTCGCTTCAACTCAACTTTCTCGGCCCATCCAAGCTCAGTGTTGAAAACTAAATCTCTAATACCATATTGTAACATCCCTAGCCACCCAGGCCGGGCCATGCTACTCCAGAAAATGCTTTCATTCTCTGATACCATACTGTAACATACCCAGCCTCCAGCTGAGTTATGCCACATAAATTATTTTTTGAACTGCATGCAACTAAAACATATACACACAAAACTCTCGCAGAACTTTATATATATAATGTAAACAGACAAATACATTCTGTAAAATCATGGATTCATACTGAAATAACAGTAAACATATACATGTAGCATATACAGGAAATAGCCATAAATATAAAGACAATTTTAAACCACACATAGGATAAACCCAAAAAAATAAACATGTAAATAATAATGCAACACGCAATTTATCACACAATTGACACTTATCTTGGTAACAATATCACCACCTGCATGCAAAACTTCCACGAACCTCCCATCCTTAGACCACACTGCTCATCACTCTTAGCAGTGGGTCACCCCCGAGATGGGACTAAACTCCACCCGGGTAAAGGGATTCCTAACCAGGATGATGTATCATAGAAAATAGGAAAGACTCTGTCAGAAGTGCCAACTCAAACTAACAGCCTACAGTCCCTCATTCCCCACATGCCTGTTCCACCTTAGGAAGTGTGCCCCTTCTCTTCTTAACAATCCTTCAGCTGCCCCACTTCCTTTTTGGGGTTCAGCAACAGGCCAGAAAGGAAATCTCAGAGCCATGTAGCTGTAGTTTAGCACCTTCAAAAATCAATTCCCAGAAATTCTCTCACCTTGAGAGATTGCTCATGAGACTAAAAAACTGCATTTTCAATATCCCACGGGCCCGACAACTCACTTCTTCAGTCCATCTCCCAAGCTAACCAGCTACACAAACAGGTATTGGTACATATATAGGTTCAGGTACAATGACATGAAGGTATAGAGGACAACCAACTAAGTGAGTGAATGATCATGGAATGATTGAATGCATGACTGAATGATGGAAGGAATAAAAAAATGAACTAAGTCAAAACTATAAGTATGCATCTTGCCAAGTTGACAATTGTCATGTTGGGAGCTACTTTGGCCCGCTTGTCCCCATCCTTAAAACTTAGGGTAAAATAATTTTCCATACTTTATGATTTAAGGAATATTAATATAATATTCCTTTTTTTATTAATCCCCCTAGCTTATCTCTTTTTTCTTAACTTTTATCACCCCCTTTCCCTAACTAGTGGAGTTTACTCACCCATATTCTTTTATCGTGGTCAGTCTGCATGCAACGATGTATTTTATATGAATGATGAGACATATACAAAAATAGGCTCATTGGCCTTTAACATCTAGGCTCTCCAACCTAATCATCACATAATCCTTTCGGCTTATAATAAACTGACTCACTAGCCTATAAAACAGATCATATACATAAATGTTCCATGGCCTCAAAATTGCGCGCACTTAAGTTTGTTGCGCGTGGTATCTTGGAATGTGCCCATTTCATCATTTTATTTCACAATACATGTGCGCACTATACCATGGAATATACATGCCAAAAATGATATAAAACAACTCACCAGCTTAAGTACATTATTACATTTACAGTCGGGGTTTGACCTAGGGATATTACAAATTCCATCTCCATTTTTTAATTGCATCCATCATGTAATGACTGTCTAGTGTTCTTATGTACATGCCTGCAACATTAATGCATCAGATCCCATTGAAAATCCATAGTTAAATATGTTTGGGATAGAGTAGAATTGGGATGGGTGACCTCCCAGGAATTCCTAGCATTTTACATGCCTATGGAGTTTTGTAAATTTAGACCAATTTATCCCACATGCATCATGAGAATTATTATCCTCTCACTCTCTCATATATAATTGAGGTGAAGGAGTTCAACTAAGAAGTAAATGGAGTGTGATGTAATGCTTATTATGAATGAGCAAAACCAACATCACTTTCTCTTTAGAGATAAACTACCACCAATCTAGCCAGTTTGTGTTTTACAATATTCATTAATAGAAGTTGTGTTTCACTATATTTTTTTGTTCTCAACTATATTTTCATTTGTATCTCATTTCATTCTCAACATAATCTGGATCAGATTCAAGCCCGTCGGGTTGAAAATTAGTTAATAAATTTAAGTCCCAATGATTTCCCTTGCATTGAATATTATTTATATAAGTTCAAAAACACTTAGAATTTTACTTCAAGACTACAACATAGATTTGAAGGATGACAGATGCATATGTACATTATTCTTGCTAAGCTTGTTAGTGCATATTCTATCTTTGTATTTATCTTTTATTCCACTAGAGAAGCTCTAGGGGTTTCTTACCAAGCTCTCACTCCTAAGTATTTTTGTGAATATTTGATTAGAGTGAAAGGTAAGCTCTTGCAACATGGAGTGATCAACACTATAGGTACATCTAACAAATCCTTAGTGGCTCAACAAAAATATAAAACCAAGCATCCAAAGAAGAAACATCCTCACAACAACACGTGAAACAAGGGTCCCAAACACTCTTAGGTAGCTTCTACTCCCAATGGTGAGAAAGGAACAAAACAAAAATAAGAAGACTGACAAATATTATGATTTTTGTGGGGTGAGATGGTCATCTAGATTCTAAATGTTTTAAAAATATGGAAGCCTTATAAGTAGCGATGAATAAACAAAACATCAATATTGATTCTTCTTCTTCTTCTAATTCGTTTTCTCATGGACATGCACTTTTTTTTTCTAGTTTTGCCTTCAATGCAAAATCTACTTCTTCTTGTGATGGGTGGCTTATTGATTCTAGAGCATCTTATCATATGGCTAAGGCTAAAAACATATTTTGACTCAATGAATGTAACACCAAACAAATATTTGTTGGTTATTATAGATATTTTATTAGTGTATGGTTTGTGATGGTTCAGGTAGATAATGGTCATTTCAATTATGTGTTATGTGTTCTAAGTCTTTCATCCAACCTTCTATCAGTATACCAGATCACTCATTCAGGTGAAGGTAAAGTTGAAGAGTTTTCACCTCACCAATTTGTAATCAAGGATTTAAAATATCCTAAGCATGTTCAAACCATTAGAATTGTTGATGATATTACCAGGTTGGACAAATATGAAAACTTTGGATCATCATATTTTCCATCAATTATCATTACTCATAGCGATGACTTGAGAAAACTCTGGCATGAGAAGTTTCGTCATATAGACTTTTTCTCGTTACAACAACTATGTAATCAAAATATCGTGACTAGTCTTCCTCTCACTTTTTTCAAAGATGGTATTTGTTCTAGTTGTGTTCTTGGAAAAAAATCATCGGGATAGTTTTGAAAAAAATTCCTCTTTGTATGCCTCGACCCCTTTGTAGCATGTTCACAGTGATTTATGTGGTCCTCTTTCTTCTCCTCATTTTTTTGGGTGCAAGTACTTCTTAAATTTCATTGTTGACTTCCCCAAATGCACTTGGGTTCTCTTCTTAAAACTTAATAGTGGATTTTTGGACATGATTTTTGCCTAAAAGGCCCTTGTAGAAAAACAATATTTACATCAACTACAAAGGTTAAGAATATATAATGTTAGTGAATATGTGAACAAAACGTTTACAACCTATTGCATTGCACATGGCCTTAAATTGAAACATATTGTTCCATATACATCATAACAAAATGGTGTTGATCAAAGAAAGAGTCACACATTAAGGGAAATGGCTAATTGTATGATTCAATATAAAGGATTAAGTCTTCATTATTGGCCATCGACTGTTCCAATTACATAGTAAATTGCACTGCCACAAATCCTTTAAAAAATATAAAACGAGAAGAAACATGGAATGAAAGTGAGCCAGATGTAAGCCACTTCTATGTATTTGGTAGTGAATCATGGGCTCACATTTCTGATGAAAAAGGAAAGCATTGCAGCATAAACGTGAGAGGTGAATTTTTGTTGGATATTATCAAGATGTAAAAGGTTATTGACTTATTCAACCTCATTCAAATGAAATAATTATTAGAAGAGGTGTTAATCTTGGCCTATGAGCTAATTTGGTGCTTGTTCCATCTTTGCGTTTGTGTCATATTTGACCTGCGATCCATGCTTGGAATTTGTGCCATACTCTATCTCTATTTTGGTTTCTTCTTCAGATGTTGATAGTGGGGATGAAAATTCAGCTCCTCCTATTCACCCTTATCCAGATGAGTCCGTTGAACATGAACCTACACCAACACCAACAACTCTTATATGGGTCTATTCAACAAGAAAATTAGTTGGTGATCTTGTCAGTGATCTTATAGATCAACATCATACACATTCACAGTTCCAGGAAGCCTCCTCTCTTTTGGATCAAGTTCCAGAGATTCATGGTCTAAAGAAATTTACATAAGATTAGAATCATCTTTCCATCCAGGCTGGGACACATCAATTAATAAAGAATATTGTTCCATAATGACAAACGATACTTGGTATTTTTTACCTCTTCCAAAAAGAAAACAACTTCTCATGTGTAAATGGGTGTATAGAACTAAGTATGAATTAGTGGAAGTGTTGAAAGAAAAAAGGCTTGGTTAGTTGCCAAAGGATTCTTTCAACTAGTTGAAGGAATTGACTACAATGAAACATTTGCATCTATATCCAAAATGAATTCTATGAACCTTGTTCTATCCCTTTTTGCATGACATAGATGGGAGTTCCAGTAGATGGATATTAAATCTGCCTTCTTGCATGGGGATATTCAAGAAAAAATCTACATTGAAAAACCTATTGGATATGTTCATAATGACTATAGCATTGTATGCCACCTTAATAAATCTCTCTATGGTCTTAAGCAAACTTGTTGATATTGGTATGCCAAAATTGATAGATTTATTCTTGACAATATCTTTTCTAGATTTCGTTATGACCCTAATATATATACCAAGAATGTAGGAAACTGTCTCTTAATACCTTTTCTTTACGTTGATGACGATATCCTCAGTAGTATTGACCGTAAAATTTTAACCCATGTGAAATCCAACCTTAAAATGAAATTTGAAGTGATAAAGTATGGTTATTTTAATTGTTTTCTTGGCTTCCAAGTATTGCAAACTAAGGAATGTATTTCCCTTTCCTAGTATGAGTATGCATGCGACCTTCATCATCGATTTCACATGGAAGATTATGAACCAACCCCTTCTCCCTTAGTATGGAGTCAAACTTGTTGCCACCTGTAGTACACCTGAAGTCAATGCCACTTTGTACTATTAGTTAGTTGGTAAGCTCTTATATTTGATTCATAACCATCCTGATATTTCCTTTTCTATTGGTTTTCTTTCCCATTATATACAAACAATCCATGAAATCCATTCAGAAGTAGAAAAAACTGATACTTCAATATATCTAGGTTATAGTTTATTTTGGGATACATTACAGTTTAGGGGGAACTCCTTTGTTGGTTGGTTTCACTTATTTTGATTGGGTAAACAACCCTAACGATCCAAAGTCTACTACATGTTATGTTTTCAACCTAGGTTTTGGACCTGTCACTTGGGCTTGTAATAAACAACAAGATATTTCTCTTTCTTTAGTTAAAGTAGAGTATCGAGAAGTGATTAATGTAAGTCAAGAATCCTTGTATCTTTGATAGATCCTTTTAGATTTTGGATTATAGAAATAACATCCAACAACCCTCTACTGTGAAAATGCGAGTGTCATCAAGATTTTAAAAGATCTAGTTCAACATCAACAACAAAAAACACATGGATGTACACATGGACTTCATCAAGAATCTCATTCATGATAGAGTTATTGAAGTGTTCCTTTTCCCTACAAATGATCAATTTGCAAACATTTTCATAGAGTCTGTTACAAAAGTGAAGTTTCCAAAACTTCAATCTATGTTATGAGTTGAGGGAGTTGTCATTAAGGGGGGATATGCTCTAATGCCTCCTTCCTTATCCTATTGTGTCACCTTTGTAAATCCTTCAATCCTATTCCAAGTTATTCTTAAGAGGGAGGAGGAGGGGGGGTTGGTATTAGGATATTTAGACACTTAGGAGTTAGTTAATTTGAAATTGGTCTAATATGTCTTTAGAGAAAACCATGTTTCTTTAGTATGCATTTGTAGTTATGTAATTTGACGGTCATGATATGTTCTAGACATAGAGTGATACAATGACTCATATTATCCTTAATATTAATGACTATATTGATCCATGGCTTGACACCCGAATGATCCATGATCACTATTTAAATAGCATGGAGGGTCATTGGTTGATGATCGATTGTGAGAAAGTCTCTTGTAAAATAATTTTCTTTTGCATTAATATATTTCCTCAAGTGGCCACGTTGGTTTGGGTTGTGGATTGTTTCCCTCTTCAAGGGTTTTGACCACTTAAAAACATCGATGTAGTGATATTTTATCTAGTTGTGTGAGTGGTTACTAAGGGTGGTCGTCCTGTGTGGAAATACCTTGTTTTGTAAAATAATTATAGTTAGAATTTTTTCAAGTTAATTTAGTTTAACTTGAAATTTATTTTTTAGTTAATTATTAATGTTTTCATACTAAATTCAAACCTATTAGACACATGTATGCAATCAATAGTAGGGGTATTACATGAACCACCCCAATCTACATACACTACATATTTAGAACAACATAGAACACCATATTTTAGACTCGTACAACAATCATTTTGTTTTTTATCCGATAAATTTCTTTGTACTTGTATATAGTAGATATTTATTTTTATCTTTTAATTTTGTAGTACATGGAAAGGTTTTTACCTATA
>SNQJ01S0189532.1:0-26679 GCA_010110895.2 Picea sitchensis | reverse complement strand
CCATTATATCTTCTGCAATATCCATGGGTTGGATTTTACATCAGATGAATGTAAGGATTGTTTTCCTCAATATATTAATTGAACAAGAAGCATATGTAGACCAACCTCAAGGTTTTGAGATATACTATAAAGAGACACATGTATGCAGATATAAGATTACCTTGTATGGATTCAAACAACTTAGTGCAGAACCTCTCATGCATAGCAGAAGCGTGGTGAGAAATTTCTATAATAGAGATAATGTATCATGATGGTTACTCAGAAGTCTAGGATGATGGATTGCTAATCCATGAAAAAATTTCACGATGACAGAAGAAGTGCTACTTGGATATGTTTCATTTTGAGCCTTGCCACATTGTCATGAGCTAGCAAGAAACAAAATTGTTGAATTCAACCATGATATATTGTAATGATCAGATCTATATGAAGCCTTCAGATAAAACCAATGTTCCAGGTAGACCGAAGTACATTGAAATAAAGCGTTACATTCTCCATGATGAATTCTAGAAAAGAGAAGTGGTTCTCCAATATGTCTCCACAGATGAGAAGATAAAAGATATTTTGGTAAAGCCTCTGTCCAAGAGGAAAAAGTTTGCGTACTCAAGAAACAAGATGGAGCTCGTGGAGACGACTTCCCCATTGAAAAAGGAAGAGATTAATCCTAGGTTGGGAGGGAGCACTGATGTGTTATTTATTTATGGAAAATCATTTTTCAGTTCGAAAAATGGTCCAGGATGAGAAGTTCCTTTCCAGTTCAGAAAGTGGTTTGAGATTTCTGACGAAAAAGAATTTTCTAGTTCGGAAAATGGTCTAGATCGGACAGTCATTTTCGTAATGAAAATGGTTTGATAGATTGTTGATGTACCATAGACATCGATTCCCCTTGTTTCCAGTGTGGGGAAATGGTCTAGGACAATAATTCTTCTTGGAAGTCACTCTAAGTAGTGATCAAGTAGAATGGTTTGCCTCGCTGGGTAGTCATTCTTTCGATGTTCACAGTTGTGAGCAGTTTCGAGGAATGGTCCATTTTGGAGGTTGGTGCAGGACAATCATTTCCATTAGAAAATTGTCTGGACAGACATTCCCTAGGGCATACACATTCTCTCCAGGTTGAAATATGTTTAGTGCTAGAGGAATGGCCCAGTTAGGTGAATGGTCTAGGTTCAACAATTAGGGACAGGAATTCCCTAGGGCAGATTCATTCTATATAGGTTTCACTATGTTTAGTGTCAGAGGAATGGCCCAGTTAGGTGAATGGTCCAAGCTCAGAAATCAGGGATAGTTATTCTTCTATGCTTGAGAAGAACAGTCCAGATAGCCCATGGCTGATTTTTTACTTTCTGAGGGTAGATGCCCTTCCAGATCTCACAGATGTGAGTGGAAGAATGGCCCAGATGACTCAGTTTATATCATGATATTGTTTTTTTTGCAGGTTGATATCAGATGATATGATTTCTATGGAGACTATATGTCTCTGGATAGTAGATATATGCTAATGTGGTGGATTTGTTCCACTATTTGTGACTATGTGTCACTGATTAAGTAGTCGTGTGATACTTTGTGTGGTAGTGTACCACTGGATTGTAGTTGTGTACTACTATGGATAGACACATTTGTGTTCTATTGAATGACATTGATCTAATTTCCATGTAGACTATCAGTAGTGTTGAAAATGATTATCAGCTAGATTGATAGTCAGTGTTCTTGTGGACATACATTCTCTAGGCGGAGAATGGTCCAGATAGAACAAATTGTTTGTGGATAGGTATTCTCTCTATGGAGAATAGTCCAGGTTGACAATTTTTTGACATGTCATGGACTAGTATTTTCCTAAGGCACAGATTGTGGCCCAATTAGGAAAATGGTTCATGACCGATATTTTATAAGGCATATAGGTTGAAACGAATCTCTATGGTACATATGAATCGATTAGAAAATATTCCTATATTGACATTCCTATAGGAATGGTATATGTAGTCCATGACGTAGCTTTTAGCATTTATTGGGACAATCATTCTTCTAGGACGTATGTCCAGATTAGAAGAATGGTCCTTGTATCACTCTGTGGAGTGAGTGACTTATTCAGCATCATGCCTTATTACTCAGATGGAGTATGTCTTCGAGATATGATGCAATTGATTCTATCAGAAGATAGTGATGATGGTGCTTGTGATCTAATCATGAGATAGTCTATACGACTATGATGATGCTACAGATTGAATGGTATGTTTGTTCTCAAGACCATTTTCTTCAATACCTCTCTAGCTAGGAGGGAGTGTTGATATTATGGTAGATGCTTACCTCCACACGTAACCCTAATGAGAATAGAATATTCTGAAAAGCAAGAAGAAACCCTAAAGCATTGAACATAACCTTAGAAGACAAGTCATCTCAAGGAAATATTTAATATTAAGTGTTTAGCCTCCAGAATGAGAATTTTCCCAGACAACTCAAGAAAAACAGAATAAATACAGGAAGCCATGTCTCATTTGGTACACACAACTCGAAATTACGGTAGTGAAGAAGTGTGCACTGCAGAAACTGGGAAGTGTGCAAGTCTGGGGAGTAGTTGCAACTGTAACTACTGCAATCTATATTTCTCGGTTTAGGTTCAGAATTTCTATTGGTTATGGTTTGGAATTTTTTCCTTGTTTACTAGCTCTGGAGAGAGGTATGCTACATTTATTGGCTATTAGGCCTAGGGTTTTCTTCTAGAATCATTCTATGTCAAGGTTAAGGTGCTTGGGGTGGCTTCGGCCTATGGTTGGGTGAAAATATTTCTATATTTTCTATGGTTAAACGAGCACAACTATTATTTCTAACATGGGGTATATTCATAACTCATATTTAGTATGCAAACTAATGAAGTCTCTCTATGGCCTCAAGCAGACACCTAGAGCATGGTATGAAAAGATAGATTCTTATCTTCTTTCACATTATTTTGTTAGATGTAAATATGATTACAATGTTTACATGCTGAGGACTATTGACTCTTTGATGATTTTAGTACTCTATGTTGATGATATTTTGATCATTGGTAGCTTTGATTCAATCATTTCTACGGTCAAAGATATTTTGCATCACAGGTTCTCTATGACAGACATGGGTCCACTTCACTTCTTTCTTGGTCTTGAGATTAGTCAGGATGATTTTGGTATCAAACTTTCTCAAGCTAAGTATGCCAGGGATATTTTGGTTAGATTACACATGACATATTGCAAGTCTTCACCTACACCCTTCTTATTTGGGATCGGACTTGAGGATGGAGCGGATACACCATTAGTGGAAGACACTTTGTATCGATAGTTGGTAGGGAGTATTTTGTATCTCACCCACACCCTTCCAAATATCTCATATGTAGTAGGAGCAGTTTCCAGATACATGCAGAAGCCCCATGATCTACACTAGAAGGTTTCCAAGCACCTCCTTAGATATGTTCAAGGCACCATGACTTATGGGATTCATTATGCAGTTGGTTGTGCATTGGATCTCATAGGCTTCACAAATTCATATTGGGATGGCAATGGAACATATTGCACGTCCACTTCTAGGTACACTCTCAGTTTGGGGTCAAGCCCTATTTTTTGGTCAAGTAAGAAGAAATCAACCATTGATTTATCTTCCAAAGAGGTCGAGTAAAAAGGAGTAGTCAACTGTGTCATTCAAGAACTTTGGCTTCAACACTTCCTTACCGAGCTTGGTATCCAGTTTCATTGTCCGAATGTCATATGGTGTGACAATTAGAGTACACTGAGATTTTACAAAGATCCAATACAACGACAACGAACCAAACACATCGAGCTACACATGTATTTCATCAGAGATATAGTACATGACAAGATCATTGATCTACAAGTTTTCCCTTCCTTTGAACGTACTGTCAACATATTCATGAAAACCTTCACTAGGATGAAGTTTCAGACTTGGTGGGATCATCTTGGAGTGAAGAACACAATTTCCTAACAGCTTCCTTTTCTTCTTTTGATGCATTCTCTTTTGAGGGGGGATTTTGTTCCACGTGGTCTTATCTCTTTCCTCATTTTTATTCAGTGTTCATTAGTTGTATTGTGAATGAGTACCTAATATGGCCTAGTTGTTGGGATTCATTCATTATTACTCCATAGTGATCTTCATGGGGGGTGTTGGGAATATTTCTATTTTCGACTCACTAGTTCACTATTAGTTAACTGGAGCTAGTTCTATTTTAGACTTTCCATTTTTAGACCATCACTATTATGCATGCATGCATTCCTAAGAAGCACTCACTGTTAGTTCTATTTTCTTAATTATGGAATGTTCTGCCTTATATGAGTGTGTATCGCTCAATCATTCATTGTATTTAATATTTATTAGCTCATTGGAGTAGTGTGAATATATTTTCTCACTCTTCCATATTGAATCTCTCATCCTTTTATTGATAATATTTGTTTGTATTTGCTTGATCTAGGTCTCCTGTGGAGGTTTTTATGAAACAATGACATGGTCGTCTTGGAACTGGAGTCCCTAATATCCTTATCAGTGATAAGAGATGATATTATTTCATTGGGAGTAATGACCTTATCAAGGGAGATGATATTAGAAGGTGCACCAATTGAATTGTTAGGGCCCTGCCAATAGTTGATAGGAAAACCTAGATGTAGGTTATCATTATGCTCACTGAAAGAAGTAGTGGCCTAAAATAAATTTTCATCCTCTACGAAGAATGTAGGTTTTCAATTTGTTTGGGGATTTTGGTCACTAGAGTGAGCAAAAAGAGACCCATTTCGTTGCCTTGATAGGATAATAAAGCAACACAGAACAATGATTATTAGGTTAGAGAACCCACAAGAAAGAAAGAAAGAAAATAGAACAATACATGATTGACAAATGAAGATTACTACATGAAGAAAATATAAGCAAAGGATGCATGAAATTTGACACGCATAATGGTTACCCAATAGAGAATGGTATTTGAAATTGAGAACACGAGGAGGAGAAATGTGGGATTTATGAATTCCCTATTCCTCCTAGGGAGGGCTCTTGAATCCCTCAAAGTTTATCTTTTACTCTCCTATCTTGAATTAACAATCGTGAAGAACTCCATGTAAAATATTTCCAAGAGGTGGAATGCCTTCCCTTATGTAATGCTTACTTAAACTATTCTCAAGAGAACAAATGGTTTCTCCAAGAGTATTTGGGCAGAATAAAAATGCAATGACATTATCCCATTGTATCATAAAATGGACATGTATTTATATTACATAGTAAGATATTTCATAACATGTTCCAAGTGTGAATGAAAGGACTCTAGAGGTACATACCATCCTTTCCATCATTCCAAGACAAAATTTTGGTTCAATATTGGGGTCTTGTCCTCATTTAATTCAGTCTAAAAGTGGTTGAGGTCCGAGAAAATTCATAAATGTCTCATTTCCACATTTGCATGGGTTGAATCAGCTCTAATTGTGTGGATTGTGTAGAGTGTGCATTTGGCATTTTGCTTATCTACGTGGATGTGTACACATTGACTTTGGTGGAAATGCACAGAAATTCATGGTTCTTTTATATATTTTTTATCATCTTGTTAAAATAGGTTATGTAAATGATAGAAGTATGTTGTGTCTATGTTGTTTGTTTCTTCATCCATTGTCTGTATTGCTATGACCAATTTTTTGGTGATAACAAGGGGGAAGTTTTAATGTACAAAATGCTTAAAATATCAGAATAAACTAGAAGTACACACCATGTACAACAATGTGAGCATGGGGAAAAACTACAAGATATATCATAGAGATAAGCTACAAAATAACTCCTTAAATAATAGGAGAACCTCCTCCAAATAACCAAATACATTCATACATCACAATTCACATGTCTACAATAATGATACATGATCTCTATATATACCTATTCACACACTGCACATGAGTCTCCTTTTCTATTAGGTAGGCCCTATTACTAATACATTTTATCATTACATGTACACTTGGCACCATATACTCCCCCCCTTGGGGTCATATCATATACATTTAACCCCATATATTCCCCCCTTGGATCATAACATAGTACCCTCCTTCAAAAACATTTTTCCTCAAAGCTTTGCAATTAAAGGATCCACATGTGATGAAACCAAGTAATATAATTTTCTTATGTTCCTTCTTTCTTCATTCCATTTATGATGATCCATACATATAAATAAATTTATTTTTTTCTTATTCCTTGGCGGCTAGTTGTTGCATAATTTTCTTTCCTTTCATTCCATGCATTGTTGTTGTAACTTATCTAGTTTGTAGTGGTTGTTGGTCTCTGATAATAACTTGTTTAAGAGTGGGTTTTTGATACCTTGTTCAATGAATATTGACAATTATTCCATATTATTCCTCGATAATGTTGATATCCACGTTCTTGTCTTCCTTGAAATCTTTCCTGATAATGAGGGTTTTTATATGGTTTCACATTTGACAATTTGTATTCACTGTACACACCCATTTCATCTAGTATCTTCTTTTCAAATAAAATTACATCCTCTATCCTATTTTATTTGTCTTTGATTACTCTAACCTTGGAGATAATACCATAATATTTGGCATGTACATCCTCTATATGGAGTTAAACTTCTTCAAGTATCTTCTGGTTACCTTCTTGAATATTGTCTTCTTTCTCCTTTTGAGGCTGCAATGTCACCCCATTTATCAAATTCTAACGTTCTTCTTGAATTCTAGATTTCATTTATGATTTAACCTCATCATTATTTAGGAATTCCTCAACCTTGCTGAAAATTTTATCTTCAAGTCTTTTGGGAGATTCTTCATCCAAGATCCTTATTTCTTCTTGATTTTGATAAATATTATTTATTCTTTTAGTATCTTAACCTCATTTAGTAGTTTTTATTATGGTTTCATAATCTACATATCTCATCATATTTCGTTTTCAATTCTTCCCTTGACTCATCCTTTTCCCACTTCCCTTTGATATTATTTCCCTGTTTTAATTTTTGAACATGTTTAATGAGTGTCTCATTAAGGTTTTTTATATTAGATATATCACCACCCTTCTTCTTGATACCTTATTTTACTTCTTTTAACTCATCTTGAATTCTATACATTGCCTCCATTTTTGTATCCTTAATCCATTTATTTGAGAAGAGTTTTTCAAAAAATTTCCATGCGGGGGAGAGTTTAGTGACTTTATCAAGGCTATCCAACCACTTGAAAGATTCACCAGTTAAGAAAATTTCTTCCATAAAAGGTGTCAAATCATTTTTCTTTATCATCCTCAACCATTCCCTAGGATTTATTTCATATTTATCTTCATCTCCACTAACCTTAGGAATTTCCATTGATGCTTAATTGAGATATAACCCAAACATTCAATTTACAACTTCAATATATTAAGAATAATAATCTTAAATAGTTATAATACTTGTTCCAATATAATATTCTATGTTTTATCTTTCCAATGGCTTTTGAATGAGGTCAATCCCACATTCCAATCAAAAGTTATGATAGTTTTAAGTGAACATACCTTTGAAACCTTGTTTTGGATTCCGTCCTTCTACCCGACCTTCCTTCTGATGTATTTCTGACATTTAGACCCCTCTAAGTATGAAATTTATGTCTGTATTATTGTGACATGTCACCTATGCAATTTCATAGGTCTGACCAAAATTTGATGTGCCAAGTGAAAGTTATGGTAACTTTAACAAACCTTGCTGATTTTTGGCCTTTTTTGGACATCAAAATTGTGCATAATGCCACGTGTCCAATATTTAATACCCGATTCTGAAAATTGTACCAAAAATACTATGGAATGCCCTCTTTCAAATGCAATTGTTTTTACAAAATATGTATCCTCTCTGAAGAATATATGATTGTTTTACTTGGAACACATGTTTGAGACTGGTTATAAGACTAGTAAAAACCCCTATCTTCTGCAACATATATCTACGAAAGTGTAATGACCCAAAAGCTAAACATTTTTCCATAGATACCTTGATATGTATTATAAATAAACCTTGTGTTTTACTATCTGAAATAGCCTAGAAAAAAGTTTATATTGAAAATTCCAAGAGGACTCGTTTGAAGAAGAAAAACCCTAGGATCGATCCTCTGATACCAAATGTTATGTACCAAATGCTTAAAATATCAGAATAAAACAAAATTACACATCATGTACAAAAATGTGAGCATGGAACACAACTCTAATATATATAAGTGATATAAGTTACACAATAACTCCTTAAACAATAGGAGAACCTCCTCCAAATAACCAAATACATTCATACAATAAAACTCACATCTCTACAATAATGAATGCATGATCTATATATATACCTATCCACACACTACACATGAGGCCCCTTTACTATTAGGTTGGCCCTCTTACTTATAAATTTACACATTACATGTACATTTATCCCCATATATGTGCCCCCTTAGGGTCATATCATATACATTTAACCCCATATATTCCCCCCTTGGGTCATAACAAAATTCCATAGGGAGTGTTAAAACCAGCTTGGTGATGGGAGAGTACAAAATGAAGGTGAGGATGCATAGAGGATGTGTACTATCCATCCATTTATAAACATTTGAATATTTTAATTTTTGAGGTTTTATGTTGAGAAAACTTATGATAAAATTATATCGTAAACATTGATGATGATGAATATTTTTGTAAATATTATTTTATTTTATTTTATTTTACTAGAAACAAATTGATTAGAGAAGCCACTTATAAAGAGTAAATAATTATTCCATGGGAGAGTGAAAAGGGATAAAAATCACCAAAGTAAATATTGTCGATGAGGACAAGTGTAATCCTACTCCCAAATATGTGGGAGGTGAGGGAACAAGCTAGCACAAAGTTAGACCAAGAAGATTCCCTAGGGTTAGGGATGAGGCTAACTTGGAAAAAGAAAAGACCGAGGAAAGATATTATTTTTTCAATGAAAAAAAGAAGAGAAACAAGTATAGAGGAGGCAGGATGTTGTTGAGTACTTGTGTTGAGGATTTGAGTTTGATGGTTATGAGAAAGAGTCAAAATCTGATTTATCTAGAGAAGGTTATTGAAATTTTTAGTCCCTATGGAATAATTATTTAGGCTCGAGGGTAAAACGAGCTAGTAACTCGGTTTTTCTAGTCTATGGTTGGGAGGAACTGATTACCTACTCAGTTTGTTTTTAGTTTCTGAAGTAGACCCAGATATGTGTTCTAAATTTTATTTATTTTTATATTAAATATTTTCTCAATGTTGCAATAGAAGATATTTAATAAAATTTTATAGTTTATTTTTCTATCCCATTATAACATGTTGTAATAGTCAGTTTACTATGTTACTAATATAATTTCCTTTCATTTAATAAATGGATAAGAGAAATGTCAAATGTTATTGTTTAATTTTAGTTCGTTGATAACGCAAAAGAATGTTTAATTTCCCTGAATTTCAATATGGTTTGGTTAGGGTTTTCGCAGGTCTCTAGTTAGGGTTCCCGCAGGCCCGTCGACGTGGGATAGAGAACATGTAAGGCCTTGGACCTACTCTCCAGTGCGTCATGCCTATGCAGTGAGAGCATGACAGGCCACTTTGACACTTCCTGGGTGGATGAAGATGAGCTATGGGCTTGGGAAGGACTATTTCTGGAGGATGACACGTCTCATGTCTTATACAACAACATTCGTAAGAATCCAGGATCCCTACCAACAGCTGGTCACCTCAGTGGGTTGTCCTCTGCTACAAGAAAATAGGTGGAGACTTCCAGGAGTCTTTGTATCGGATCGGGCCATGTGCTCGACACAAGCCTTGTCACAGAGAAGGGCGACGCTTATGGGCCTCGATACATGCACTTCTTCTTTTCCTCAAAAGTCTCTTTGATCCCCAAACCTTTCTTTCCACCTCCTACTCACTGTGTGGATAATGGACCAGAAGAGGAACCTATCCCAAATTCTATGTTGCTTTCCTCTTTGGGCGCTCGGTCGGAAGGGCTTGTTCCAGTGGCAACATTTGTTGCTCTGAAAAACTCTTTAGGTAAGGTTTCAAGCTCTGTTTCAGTTTCTAGATAAGATGCGGATACTGCTTCCGCCCCACCACTACATGCATCTCCCAAGATTGTGAAGGCTAGTTGAGCTCCAGGTGTGGTTCATTCTCATTACTCTAATCAAGGATCCCATCAGAGTAGAAGGCTAAAAATCCTGAAGGTTCGGGATTCCACATCTCAGTGTGTTTTAGGGAAGGATTGTGCTATGAGTAGGATCTTCAGTCTCTCAGAGAAAGATTTGATTGGGAAATTTTATTACATAAAGATGAATAAACCACAGGGCGAGGATTGGATACTACGGGTATGGAAACCTTTAGTCAGTTATTGTCCTAGATTCAACACTATGTCTAACCACTGGCTGGTGTTCCATTTCCTCTTTGAAGATGACCTTCTGTGCATTTTAGAATCACCCTGGGTCCTCTACCAAGGAATTCTAATGGTCAAAAGATGGTATCCAGACTTCAATACACACTCAGAAGTCTTCACCCACAGAAAATTGTGGATGCTTCTTCCGGATTTCCCCTTAGAATACTGGTCCATGACCATTTATGTAGCCATTGAAAATTCCATTGGGAAGTTTGTTTCTTTCGACAATGCTTCTTTGAGGTGGTGCAACAAGCGAACCGCTTGGGTTCTGGTGGAGTTTGACTTGGAAAATGGGTTGCCTGATTCTATTGATATTGTCATATGGGACAAGGTGTTAAATCAATAGGTTTATTACTGGAAAGAATCTTTTCACTATCATTTATGCGGGTTGCCTGGACATTTGAAGGTTCTCTACCCGTCTAGTTCTAGTGATGGTGAAGAAGCATAACTCACCACAGATTCGGCACAATGGCCCCCCCCGCCACATCCTCCTCCCGATAATCCAGACTCCTTCCTAGGTAATATGAGTCTCTTCTTTCCCACTTTCTTTTCCAATCTTTTAGTTTTTTAAATGGAGTATCTGTGAAAAAATGAGGAGTGGGTCCATAAACGTTTTGACGAATTTTGGGACATTCTCATGCGAAAGTACAATGAGCCATAATTCCACCCGAGCCCCGTCTCATACTGTCAGTATGATGGAAGCCCACTTCCTTCCTCTACTATGTTTAGTCCTCCACCCTCTTCCAAGATGAACAAATCTTTACCCTCATTGGCGGTCACTGATCCTTCCCTACCTGCCTCCATCAAACCTTCTCCACCTTGTGTTTTACCTGAACAGAACCTTGTATATTTGACTAAAGATTCACCTACCACTCTTTGTGAATCCTTTGATCCTTGTCCTTCCTCGTCCCTTGCTTCCCTTTCTCCACAGTTCACGAAGCTGCCAGACACCCTTTCACCTGTGGCTCTTAAGGTCACTAACGCTTCCTTACTAGACCCTTCCATTTCCTCCTATTCCAATGTCACTCTCAGGAAGAAACTTAGACCCTATCTTCCAAATAAGCCTCTGGCTTCTGTCGAAGGAGGCATGTCACCTTTAACCTAGCCTCACCATTTTCCCCCCGTTTCTGCACATCAACCCTTGGTTCATATTGAGTCTCCCTTACCCTCGTCCCTTAGAGTAGGCAATTCGACTCCCACAGTTAAACCATGATTATTTTTTCACTTAACTTATGAGGGTTTGGAGGTCACTCTAAACTCACCTCCCTCAAATTGCTTCTGTTACAATCCTCTCCTGATGTTGTTTTTTAATAAGAGGCCCTCGTGGAGTCAAACAAGGTAGAGAGACTCTTTCTAAAGTGCCTGCCCAATTGGAATTGTGTGTCTTTAGATCCAATTGGAAGATTGGGTGGCCTTCTTGTTGGATGGAATCTTGTTTTGGCTGAATTTAGTGCTTGTGGCACCTCTGCAGGCATATTTTTGGAGGGCAAGTTCAAATTTTCTGTAGATAAAGTCAAACTCCTAAATTGCTACGCTCTGTATAAGGATAGATAAAACTTTTGGCAACCCATCATAGATTTTGAACTTCTTGTGGAACCATGACTTATTGTTGAGGGTGACTTAAACTTTATCCTCTCTGCGCGAGAAATGTGGGGTAGCTCGGTAGAGCGGATCCTATGTCTGATTTATTTTCAACTATGCTTCATGATTCCAGACTGGTTAATTTAGTCCCTTCCCATCTTTCCCCGACTTGGCAAAATGGTAGGGAGGGCTCGGCTAGCATTTCCAAACACTTGGACCGATTCCTTCTGGATTAAAACCTCCTCTCCTCTCAGTGTTTCTATAAATCCTGGACTATAAACTCTACAATTTTGGACCATAACCCGATTTTCTTATAGGTTTATTACTCACATCGAATGGTTTGTGCTCCATTCAAATTCAACAGCTCCTGGATTTCAGATCCTGGTTTTACTTCCCTTATCAAAACGACTTGGGATTCTATGTCACACTGGACCAACAAATCGTCTTGTGTATTATTATGTGAAAAACTAAAATTCCTAAAGTGGGTGGTGATAAATTGGCAGAAAAAGAAAAAGCTACAACTACATGGGGATCTCGAAACAAAAATGTATGATCTATTTGCAAGTTGTCCTTCACAAATTTATAAATAAGAGGATTTGAACCTCCTTAAATCCTTGAAAAACAGGAAAGAACACATTCTAGCTTTTGAAGAATCGACGTGGAGGCTCAAAAGTCGGGCTCTCTGGTTGAAGAAAGGGGATAAAAACACCAGTTTTTTTCACAAACATGCTACAAAGAGGAGGATCCAAAATACAATCTAGGATATTTCCAATGATGATGGGGCAATTCTCTCCATAGAATCGGAGATAAAGGACTATGCTTTTAAATTTTTCCAGTCCCAATACAGTTTCATCGAGGTAGAATATATGAAAAACCAGTTTCAAATATTAAAAGATGTTCCTCGAATGATCACTGATGAGGAGAGTGATGATATTGGGAGACTGGACACCATTGAAGAAATTGAAATTACAATTAACAAAATGCCAAAAGAGAAGAGCCCAGGACCAGATGGGTGGACTCATGAGCTCTTTCAATCCTTTTTTTGACATTCTAGGAAAGGACCTCCACCTGGCCGTTGAGGAAACTAGACTCTCTAGCTATATTCTAGGTGCACTCAATGCTACCTTTTTCATTCTTATCCTAAAGGTGAGAAAACCTTCCTCCTTCCATGAGTTCAGACCCATCGCCTTATGCAACTTTTCATATAAAGTGATTTCCAGGATAACTGCAAATCTCATTAAGGACAAGCTTACCTCTTGCCTTTCTCAAGAACAGTTTGGCTTCCTGAAGGAAAGGTTGATTTTTGATATTGTCGGTTTACCCCAAGAATGTTTTCATACAATAAAATCCAAGAAACTAATCTCTATTATCCTTAAATTGGATTTAAAAAAGGCTTACGATAAGGTTAGTTGGCAATTTCTGAGATTACTGCTAATCCAGATAGGGCTTAAATGGGAAGTAACACAATGGATTATGGCCCACGTTTCCAACGTTAGTATGGCAGTGCTAATAAATGGATCGCCTACTTCTTTTTTTAAAAGCCATCGAGGGTTGAGACAGGGGTGTCCCCTTTCACCATTCTTGTTCCTCCTAGTTATAGAATGCCTAAGCAGACAAATTAAAAAGGTAGTGAAAAATTGAACTTTCAAAAGTCTTAAGGTAGATGTTGAGACTTTTATTACACATCTTCTTTTTGTTGATGATGTCCTAATTCTGGGGGATGCAATCTATGAAGAATGGGCTCTCCTACTGTTAATTTTAAAGAATTTTTGCAATGCTACTAGTATGATTATCAATTGCCAAAAGTCTTGTTTTCTAGCACATAACATAGATTTGGAGTTAGAAATTAAATTGAGAACATATTTTAGTATACAGTTTATAAAATTTGAGGAAATAATGAAATATCTTGGATACTTCCTAAAGGAAAACAATCATAGAGTGGAAGATTGCAACTGGATAAATTGAGAAGAAATTAAGTTGTTGGTCTTACCGGTGGCTCTCCCTAGGAGGCAGACTCGTTTTATCCAAAGCAGTACTATAGAGAATCCAAACAATCCATATTTCATCATGAATGATGTCTTCCATTCGTCACCTTCTCTGATTTGAATTTGGTGATAACCACTCTTCAAGTCAAATTTTGAAAAATATTCTGAACCACTCAAATAGTCCATTAGATCATCCATTCTTGACAGTGGAATCCATACTGGATAGTGCTCTTGTTTATAGAATGCAAGATAGTGAACATTCACCACTCCCTTGTTTTCTTGGGTGTCGATGCTGCTGGTACTACCCAAGGACTCAAACTCTCACAAATCAACCCTCGATCATGCAATTCCTGCACTTTCTGATTCACTTATTCACTCTCTATGAGAGTCATCCTGTAAGGTGCTTTATTAGGTAAAGTCAATCCATACATTAAATCAATTCGATGAGAAATAATTCTCACTGGAGGCAATCCCTTTGGCATATCATTAACAATAATCTCCTTAAATTCATCCAACAACAACTTTATTTTTGTAGATACAACATTGTCTTATCTACACTTTTCACTTCTTTCAGAATCACTACTAAAAAAAATGTTGATTTTCTTTCTTCCTGTAAAAACTCTTTAGCAGAACATATCATGATTCTCTTGCTACTCATGTTTATATAAACACAATTTCTTATTGTTTCTACTATATCCTCCAACATTGGTGTTAATTTATATCGTTGTCCATCTTTATTTAACGCATATGTGTTTTCATTACCATCGTTGTGAACTTGTCGATCAAATAACCATGGTCTTCCCAACAGTATGTGACATGCATCCATCTCAATCATGTCACATAACACCTGCTTTTTAAAACTTCCTATTTGAAAACTCAATAAACATTGTTCAGTCACAATGACCTGTTTTCCCTTTTTCAACCAAGAAACACGATAAGGGTTTGGATGGTTCAACCTCATCAAGTTCAGTTTATTTAGGACTGCAGTGGATACCAAATTCTCTGTACTTTCTCCATCTATAATCATGTTACAACATTTTCCTTGAACCTTACATTTTGTTTTAAAAAATTTATTTCATTGTTCTAGCTCCTTTGCCTCTTTTTGTTTAGATTTAAGCAACACTCTCCAAACAAAAAATTCTCACCTTGTTCTTATTGAAGAACAATCACATTTTCTCCAACTACAAAAGCTTCACCAACCCGTGTGATTTGTGCCCATTCTTCACCTCTTGTCCCTGAAGTTTTCCTTTCTGTACATTCAAACTTCTTGTGTAACATTCCCAACCATCAACCGGCCTGGGAAATGCCACTACTCAACTCTGACTTAGCTGCGATACCAAACTATAGAATCCCTGACCCTCCACAAAGATCGGGTAATGCTACCACTACAGAACATTCACATATAAATATATGACATGCATTTTTAATCGAAATAAAACACATAACACAGAGTTACTGCTACCATACAGATTCAAATGTAATAGACAATAATTCATATACGCATGGAATACATGATAACATCCCAGCATCACATGCATGCATAACATAAAATTAAGCACATAAATTATACTTATCTTTAAACTGGACTAACACCACCAATTGCGTGCAGACCTTCCACGAACCTCCCAGCCTTAGACCACACTACTCATCACTCTCAGCAGTAGGTCACCCCCGAGCTGGGACTAATCTCCACCGAGCAAGGGAATCCTAGGCTAGGCAAGGTCAACAAGAAGACACCCAGTTTATGAGGAAGGATTCTCTCCCAAGAGCCACTTATGCCCACTGATCATAGACTCTCATTCCCCACATGCCTGTCCCACCCCAGGAGTATACACCTTCACTGTCACACAGTCCATCGGCTTCTTCACCTCCCTTGTCTTGGGCTTTAGCAATAGGCCAAACTAGAATTCTCAGAGCTCTGTTGCAGCTACGGGACCCCTTCCAGGAGAACTCACTTCCACCAACAGACTCTCTCACCTGAAAAGAGTTTCTCACAAGCCTGACAACCTGCCTCTTCAACCAAAACCACCTCTCTCACCTCGAGAGAGTGTTGCACACATTCCTAACAATCTGCTTCTTCAGCCACAACCACCTCTCTCACCTGGAGAGAGTGTTGCACACATGCCTGACAACCTGCTTCTTCAACTACAACCACCTCTCTCACCTGGAGAGAGTGTTTCATGCAGGCCTAGAAACCTGCTTCTTTAGTTCTGTTCCAGTACAAGGAGGAAAACAACAAGGCTCAGCAAGGAACAAATGACGGTGACGAGCCACACTCAGCCAAGGGATTGCATGGCCGCAACAACCCACAATTATAACACACACGACATAGACATTTACAGGATGCTCAGGCTTCACAGAAGATGCGGTTCGACTTCACAAGTCTGATTTTCAGAGGTGCATGGCTTATGCAGAGGTACAACATAGAGAAAAAACAGTTTCTCGGGAAGGATTGCAACGAACTCAGGTCAAGTATGGAAGAATGGGCGCACCAACCCCAACGCGGTTTGGCTCACGGGTTACTGATTCCAGAGGTGTGTGAGGGTATCCAGAGATTAGTTGCTCCGAAAAACAGGATAGATAGCAGATCCAAGAATGGAGGACGAACCCCAACACGGTTGACTTCTGCAGCTTTAAATGCATGTGTCCAGGTCAACACTTGTCTTCCTGGAGTTGCATGCACTCCATTTTGCATACGTTCCTTTCATAGAAACTTGGGTCAACACTTGGTCAATTGACCACCTTATCCTTTTAGGAAATAATAATAAATTATTATCTCCTTTAGAGGTAAGCCCCCTAGCTTAGCCCCTAGGCCCAACACTTAGCCTCCTCGCTTACCCAACCTTGTGGAAACTTAGTCTCCTATCACTCATTCTTCATGGTCGGTTTACACACAATGATGTTTTTATATTAACAAAGTGCATAATTACATATACAAAACATGCTCCTGGACTTTAACACCTAGGCTCTCCGACCTACTTGCACATAAGCTTACCAACTTACAATTTCTCAAATCACCAACCTACTAAACATGTTTACAATACATAGAGATAACTGGGGCTCATCCTTGGGGTATTACAATACCCTCCCCTTATTTTTGCACTGTCCTCAATGCAACTTATTTGCACAACATCAACAAGATTTCCAAAATGTTCAAAAATATGCAGGTATTATGCCTGCATAGCATCCTCATTCTCCCATGTCACGTCCTCAGGACCGTACCAAGTCCACTGAACCTTTACAAGCCGTATGGATCAATTCTGGAGATGCTTGCTTCTCCGGTCCAATATGCGTACCAGATGCACTTGCAAGACGCCTTCTTTCTCCATCTGAATCACATTCCAATCGATTGCATGATTAGCATGAAGTATATATTTCTTAAGCAATGAAACATGAAACACATTATGTACAGTCATGGATGTAGGTAATGCAAACATATATGCAATGTATATATATGTATATACGGACAATTCTAATAACATTATAACCTATATACAAGATAAAAAATACACAATAAATGGAGAATTGTACTTATCTTTTGATTGAGAAGACCTTTCACCCCTGAGCAAGGCTATGACTCCATTGGGGTAATGGCTTCCCAAGATAGCCATGATCCACAATCCATATCCACATGGTCCAGGCCAAGGTACCAAACCTCAGAAGCACTCCAACCAATGGTCTCTCTTCCCCACATGCCTGTCCCACCCCAGGAGTGTGCACCTTCACTGTCACTCGGTCCATCGACTCCTACACCTCCCTTTCCTTGGGATTCAACAACAGGCCAGACCAGAAGTCTTAGAGCACCATGGCTCGAGGAGTTACAACTGCCCTTAGAGGTCTCCAATCGACATCTTTCCTGAGCTACTCTTTGTAGTCAACATTCCACTTTAATCAACATCATCTCATCTGCATCACCCACATGCAGTTATCATGAGAAAACATAAAAGAATTCATTTAGGAACTCCAATTAGTTCAAAAGGCAATTCAAAATTGTCCCCAAAACATGAAATTCTATTTCATAATTCATCTTGGTTGTTTCCATATTACGAATGCAACCATCCTTGTGGTTTTCCACAGGCACCAAACTGCATACCATTTTTCCTGTAATGCTTCATCTTGCATACAACCAAGAAATTGTCAGTATTTGTTGTACATCATAATTCAATTGCAATATGTACAAAATATTATGCAATGATCTTAGAATTTTCTGCACCTAGCAATTCAATCACAATTACCCAACAATTAATAAACTAGAACGACTCGTCATTCTATGCATATGAATGTTCACAATAATATATGTAAGTTCATTACTTCTTTTTCTGAACAAGAAAATTTACTGTAGTCAATGCTCATGTGACTACTTGACTTGCAACTTTCCTATTGCAATGTCTAAAACCTCCCTTAAATGTTCTTAACTTCATGAGTTAACAACATTTCAGCTGTTAGTAACAATTATTTCCATGCAATAATATATATGCATGTACTTACAAAACACATTCAATCATTGTATTTAGTATACAATTCTATCACTTACTATGCATGAGTGCAATTCTCAATGCATACTTATTCAGTGCACCTTGCATTGAATTACATAATGCTCTTTATCTCAGTCATGTATCTCATCATCTATGAGTTGGAATTCTTGCCAATGTGTTGACACATTCTCAACACACTTCCTATTGTCTTCCCAATTAATTGGGTGCCTTCCTTTTCAACCCGAACACTACACCAAGAATATAATTCTGTGGTGTTCATTAGTGTTAGCAAAAAGGTTGCAGTCCAAGTTTTATTTAATAGTAGGAAGCTTTTAGTACCTGTGTGGCTCATAACCTTTCCATATACGTACCTTGCCATATCCAACCAGGTCCTGGTCTCATACATGACTAGCTTACTGGCATTCATTCCTATAACCAGTTCTTATCTTTAATTCTTTGGTTATTACCCCATAACCAAATTAACATGACATTCTACTATGTCAGTGTGTGCATTCATAAGCTAAAAAGCTTTGAATTAATACAAGCCTCCAGCCTTTACCACATCCAGTGGTATGCATTCAATAATATAATCATGTGATTTATAAAATAACTTTGGCTGGGAAACTTCTGACCTAAATTTCCTTTCAACAATTATGCAAAAAGAGTAATAAAAACTCATACTGGCATGACTGCCATTAATAAATTTGATACTACCTAAATGTCTGATAGAAGTAGAATCTTTCATGCTTCTTTTATCAAACTTATAACCAACACTTCAGCTCTCTGTTGCTTCCCTCCTTATGCAAGAACATCATCAATAAGACTTGCAACATGAAAGAATTATTTCCTCTGGTTGACCCAACAAGCCATAACATACTTGTTGCCATAGAAATTGCAGCAACTTCTTTCCCATGTGCAACTTTTCCTTGTTGAACCTAGAAGTCTTCAATTCTTCTAGGATTCCTGAATCTTCTTGTGCTCTCATTGTAGTTACTGTACATGACTATTTATGCCCTGAGCACTTTAGACACAGTGCCCCTACCTCAACGGGGTCTGCTGACCTCCTAGTCAAAAGATCTTTCAATCTTCTGAGTCAAATTGACTCTTCGGGCCTTTGCTAGACCCTTATTAATATTACACAAGTCCCCTTTCCTTCTATGTGCAGGTCCTAACAAACCCACGGACTATTCCTATGCGCTTCCAAAACTCCAAGTTTCAGGCGCTAGCCCCTTTTTCATTATCCCTTTCCTTCATATGAACCTGGGCTATGACCTCATGGAAAACTGTGATATAGGGCATGGGCAAGAGTGGTTTTAGGCCAACCCACTTTTCACCCTGCAATTCACCTCTAGCTGCCACACATCACTTGTTAAAACCGTGGTATAAATTGAGGCCTGCTCTCAGATATTTAACATCCGAGCAACTTCTGGCCCCGCAATCCAGCTTGTCCATCGATCTCCAATCCCTTAGCGATGATATGCGGTCAATGACTGCTATCTATCCTCCCTTTTATACCTTCTTTCCTCCTTCCACACGTGATCCCAGATCTATATGATATGTCGACATGTAGCTCCCTTCCAAATCAACGGCTACGGTTGATTTCGGCTCTCTGGCCCTCGGGAGTTTCAACTCTCATCTATTTGCTTTTCCATGTATGACAATCTTCTGAAGTGGAATATCTATTGACACCTGTCCTCAACAATTGGACGGTTCTGATGAACTCCGACTCTCTGGCCTTCGTGACTTCTCATGTCTCCACACACACAAATCTATGGAGTGAATTTCCCCAGAGTGACAGATCTTCTGCCACACGTCCTCTCCAAATCAATGACCCTGATTCTCTTCGGGACTTCGGCTCTTTCCGACCAAGATCAGATCAACGGTCCTTCAACCTCCTCCTCGATCAATGATCGATATATCCTTTGGGACTTTGATGCTTTCATTCTATGCTTTCCTCTGGAGTGCTCTGTACCCAAAGTTCCATATTTAGTGCCACGCGTCCACTTTCAGATCAATGACCAATATTTACTTCGGTTGTTTCTCCTCCTCCTTATCCACAAACTTCCAAAGTTATGGATCTTATGCCACTTGTCCTCCTTGATGATGGACGGTCCCAAATCACTTCTGGACTTCGGGACTTTGACAAGTCCACTTCTCCTGTGCACATAAGGGTTAAGTCTCATGCACTTACCTTTGGATCCAACGGTTGCTGGTCCTTTACGTTAAGACCTAACGGAAGGGATATGTTCCTCTCCTCTGCGCTTCCTTTGTTCATCTAGATGATAATCTAACGGTCCAGGATCCTCCCCACAACCGATCTAACATCTGCTATCGCTCCTCCTCTTGAGCTTTTGACTTCTTCTGACTTGGAAGATTTTGTCAGTGCTCAAAGGCTTCGGCCTTTGACCTTTCTCCTGTTAGTCCACCTCCTGGATCTCGTCTTCACTCTCGTAAGCGTTATCTCTTATGAGATTAAGGACTTAGAACGAGTTTGTCTCCCACGCACTCCTTTCGTTATCTCTTCTAAGATTTTTGAATTACTCAATCTCCTAAGGGTCTCGACCCTTCTGTTTCCTTTCAAAGGAAAACTTTGTGCCCTCCTGGCAACCTTCTTCTCAAAGCACACCTTGCTGAGCGTTTTCTACAGAGTGTTCAATATCTCTGTGTGTATCTTCCTCTGATACTCTTCTCCCTGAACTTGAAAAAGAGTTCTCTCTGTGCAGACTTGCACTCGCTCAATTCCCACCTGACAGAGCCCTACAGAGTTCTCAGTGACTCTATCTCTCTCTGAACTCAACATAGAGTTCTTCCTGTGCACTCCTTGCACTTTTTATAATGGAGGTTCAACGATATCTCTCTTGAGCTTCTTTGAGGTTAAATTACCTCTGTCAACGCACTCCTTGCGAACAGTGTGCTCTGATTGCACTCGAAAACTCAAAGAAGAGAAACAATTGAAACTTATTCAATACTTCACTAGTTTACGCATTCAAACCAATCTGATTTAAGAAAACGTTCAGATTTCATTTTCCTTCCGAGCTCTTCTCTTCTCTGTAATAATTTTCGGGTAGTGGTCCCTTTCTCTCAATCCCCAACCCACGCGACCATGGGTCGTGACCAAGCGCTAGATCAATAAGCGCTTACTCAGGCCTTCGGCCTTCGGCTTCAAAAGATTTCCAAGCACCACACAACAATATCTCAGAGTTCAGATTACCAAACTCGCGAAGTAGGGTGGATACCCCATCCACGTCTACTCAACATCCGACGGCTGACACTCACTATGGAACTTCAGGAGTCTGAGTTTCAAAACTTTGAATATTTGGAACTTCGAAGGATTTCACATCCACGCATATGAAACCGTTAATCTCTAAACATTCCCAATCACCTTTGGTGACGTCATAACGTCACATCGCTGAGCACACTTCCAATTGCGAGGTCATGCAATGATAGTTTGGAGTAACCTGCCTTTCATCCCATAATTCTTCTGACACTGACACGTAACCCTTTGGTGAAACTGAGGTTTGGATTGCGGGACCGCCTTGGAGAATTAACTCCCGTGCAACTTGGATCCCCGTAATGCCTCCTGGCCATCAAGATTGATGTATCGTGATCAACGCCAATGTGGGTCCTTTGACCTTTAACTTCATTACGTAACCTCGACCCCACTATCCATGCTCATACAGAATGCCACGTGGCGAAATACTAGTGACTAACTCATGGCCCAATCAGATGGGTGTCACACGCCATGTTCCATATGAAATATCAATCTTCCACAGGTTCAGAACCCAACTATACGTGGCACACAACCCATGTGTCCACGTCAATCCAAGTGACGTTATCATGATTCAATATTTCGATTCTTTAGGAGATTTCACCCTTCCCTACTGCGTTTGACCTTTTAACATTGGCTTGATCCAATGATCGAGCTCTCCTCTCCAAATGTATGATGTAGATCCACTTTGGAGCTTCAGGCTTCAACCCTTCTCTTGTTTTTGGCATCAGACTTCACTGAAGTCGCGAATTCCGAAGGGATTCCGGGTTAACCCTTCTACACCTTCTCCAGATCTGACGGTCGTAAAGGATTTCCCTTCCTTCCGAATAGATCCTATGATGCAGAAAAAACTCTGTTACTCTACAAATTTCCAAAGGAATTCACGGCTAACTTCCTCGCAACATTACTAGATCTGACGATCGTGAAGGATTCTCCTTCTCCCGAATAGATCCTAAGGTCCACATTACTTTGTGGCCCAACACCACTTCTTTCGTAGTTTTATGATATCGCTACTCCTCCCGAGCTTCGTAACATGACCAAGGTAACTTCTTGGCACTCAGGAAGGTTCTGAGGTTTGAAATTGGTACTCCAGACACAATTTCGACTTGAACCTTTAGTCCAATTACCACTTATCCATCCCATTTAGGCTTAGTGTTGAAACCTTGGGTCAGAACTTGAGTTTTTTCCATTTCGACAACAACTCCTTCCAAAACTCTTGCTTCAACTTCCACTAACATGGCCCATCCAGGCTCAGTGTTGTAACCATGCTCCGATACCAATTTGTAACATCCCCAATCATCAACCGGCCTGGGCAATGCCACTACTCAGCTCCAACTTGGTTGCGATACCAAACTGTAGCATCCTCGACCCTCCATACAGACCCGATAATGATACCACTGCAGAACATTCACATATAAAATATGACATGCATTTTTAATCAAAATAAAACACATAACATAGAGTTATTTCTACCATACAGATTCAAATGTAATAGACAATGATTCATATACGCACAGAATACATGCTAACATTCCAACATTCCAACATAACATGAGACCTCTTCCTCTACCTCTAGTTTTTGTTTTCCTCTCAATATTTTATTCTACCTTTAGGGCAACTTGATAAGCTTCATCATTAGTGCGAAAATAGTGTGTGCTCATTTCATCTTGAATCAAATTCTTCAACCCATTTACATACCTTGCAACTCATTGGAATTCTGGTTCTTTGAGGCCTTCTTTGAGTGACAGCTTAAATAAATCATCAGTGTATTCACAAACATATGTCTTCTTTTGTATGAGGTTCTACACTTGTGAGAACAAATTCTGTTGGTAATCAATAGGAAGAAATTTATCCTTATTCTTGGTAACCATCTTCTTCCAAGTTATGATTTTCTCCAGTTGATTATTCACTCTATCCTTCTACAACATATCCCACCATAGTGTTGCATGGCCTTTCAGCTTCGTAACAAAAAATCTTACCCAATTTGGATCCTAAACATTTTCATACTTGAAGTATCTTTTGAGTTTTCCAATCTAGTCAATGAAAACATCATCTCTCAGACTACCATCATAACAAGAAACCTCAACCTTTGCACTACCCTTGTTACTCAAATACGAAATCAACCTAGATGTTGGTTCTCTTTCATCACCATCATGTTCTTCTTCGATTTCTTCTCAGGACTCTGAGTATACTTCCTCATTTCCATTCCTATGATTTTCCAATTCCTGTATTATTCTTCTCAAATTTTCTAGTTCTCTATTTCCTGCACCTCCCCTTCCTACTCCTCACCTTCACGACGACATTCCTCCAAGTTGTATGTCTCACCAACCATCCACAGACCTCACACTGGTTCTATAACCCAACTTGACTTTCAACACTCTTGTTGAGCGACCACCACAAACAAGTATTATGTACCCTGTTTCACATAAGCAGATTAGGTGCTAATCCCAGAGAAGAACTGGGCTCTGATACCACCTAATGCAGAGCGAATTGGCTGCAACACACATACAATTACAACACACACCTTGCTACATAATACACAGTGGAAAAGAAAAAAAAAAAAACTTTTGCCAAATGATAAGGAAATCCACTGGAAACTAAAACACCAGAAAACCCACGAATTTCAATACCATTCATTTATTAATTCAATGCAGAGAACATATTTTCTATATTACATAAATCCTGGGTTAAAAGACAACCATGAATTGTTTCTTGCGTGGCTGAAAACCAGTACAAAATTGTCTAGAGGGTAATGATCTGTGTGTATGGGCTGAGATTATGTTTTTCCCTTCCTCTGTGCTCATCGAACCTAGAATCTTTCTCTCCAGTCCACCTTCTATGTTTTCCTTACTTCGTGGTTCACTAACTCCTTCAAAATCACGCTCCATTTCTTTTTAAAACTCCTCCTCGGCTCTAAAACGATTTTCCTTCCCTCCAAGAACAAGTTATTACCCAAACCATCTCTTTGTCTTCCAGACTGTTTCAACTTCCTTTCAGCCTCGGGTCACACTTTGTCCTTTAGCTACGAGTTCTTTTACCTAATGGTAGCTGCGACTCATCATGAATGCGTACCGACATGGAAAAATCAAATTCGTGTGACCACGATGTTGCAAATGAAGAAATACCGTGACACTTGTAAAATTTCACTATACGTGAGAATTTTAACACGAGTTTCAGCACGAGTTTCAACATGACACTTGTAAAATTTCTCTATATGTGATAGTTTCAACACGATTTTCATCATGACACTTGTAAAATTTCTCTATACTTGGCAGTTTCAACACGAGTTTCAACATGTGTTTCGACAGGAGTTTCAACACGAGTTTACCCTTTAATTAAATCTATTATTAATACCTAAATAGTCCATGGAGTTATATTTACTATAGGCTCGATGCCTTAACCTAAGGTTAATTTCAGTGAGTGTCATCTCCCTCAATAAAACACATACATGGTTCTTATTGAGTGCATAGTCGAATGTCTCCTAGATGGTAAAACCATGTAGAAGAGGGTATGGACTTACAAGACATGTAGCTTACTTGATACGACATATTTCCATGAAAATATATATCTATCATTGCTCAGTCTCTAATGTCCTCACTAAAAAAAGTTTGGAATCTTTAGTGCTTGGTTTTGAAATTACAAAATTAAACATAGAGAAACAATATCAGTGATGGGAGAATAGAGGGACAACCCGTATACTCCAGGGTTAATCATTTTTTTAATCAAAATATCATACTCTTAATGGAAATACTTACAAAAATCTATTACTAGGTTGAGAAACTGATTAAACAATCCCTTGCTTTTGATGACGAAGAGTAATCTTTCTGGATTGTTGTTGTTACTAACGAGAAAAAACTCTTAGAGCTTGTAGAGAGAGACAGAAGCCGAGCAATGTATAACAAACCATTTGCATGTGAAAGATAGGGAGTACAACTGAAGTTTATATTTGTCTCCAACGAGAAGAAACCTCGAGCCCATCAATTCAGTACCTTACTCCGAGGGCAGAATGTCAAGGTGTTTTGAAGTTTGGAAAGGCCATGTGAAGTTAAAGACATGGTACCAGTCCAGACAAAGAGTTAAGGAGTGTGGTTGAGTGTCACACCGATTGTGAGGCCTCAATAACCAAACCATTATTCAATTTGATGTTCGTATGAAACAAATATTAATAATTTTATTATTTTATTATATTAATTTAATAAATAAGATAAAAAAATTATTAATAATTTTTTTAATATATTAATTTTTTAATACTATAAAAAAATATATTATTTTTTTTGAGTTTTTAATTAATCATATTTATGGTTTTTTTTTTAAGATTATTATATAAGTTTTTGATTTTTTTATTAAAAATGGTTTAAGATGATGGTTGCTAAACTACCTTAAAGATAATATAATATTAAAAAAATAATACAAAAGAGTTTTAAAATTAGAAAAATATCTTATAAAATTATATTAATATATATACTATTATATCATAAAAAACACTTATACATAAATAAAAGAAATGCATATCTTATTATAATTAAAATTTAATACAACAAATATACACAAAATAATATAACACAATAAAATATAAAATTTAAATAATGCTATATTAAATATATAAATTTAAATTTATAATTTCAAATCAACATACAATTTTAAACAAACAAACATGGAATATCATTCAAATATGCAAACATACAACATACATTTTGAAATAAAAAAACATATTATTCAATTTCAAATCAAGATAGAAGCATAATATTGTATTTCAAATCAAGATACAAACATGAATAAATAAATATAGTGAAAACAACTCAAGTAAACACATTGGCAAGTTATACAATTTCACAACAATAAACAAACAAATAAAAACTAACAAAAACAAATCACACACTTCATATACAATTTCAAATAAGTAAACACAAACACAAATTTAAATTTAAAAAACTCACTAAAAAAATACTAATGAAATTTTTTAATATATTAATTTATTAACATTATTAT
>SNQJ01S0189531.1:0-18215 GCA_010110895.2 Picea sitchensis | reverse complement strand
TCTTTAGTTGTCTCAGCTAGTTTGCTCGAAGTTCCTCTGCCGCCTATAGTCAAATATGATGTTGAAATAAAATATAGACCCTCTGTATCGGACAATGTCAAGCATTGGAAGGTATTTGAAGATGATCTGGAAATCGAAAAATTTCTCCAATCTGTTGATGATTTTTCTGCGTTGCACATTGATGAGGATCCTGACACGAAAGGTGACCCTCACCCTGAGATGTTTTTAAATAAAATTGCTAACCACCAGATTATTCAGCTACCGAGCAATTGCATTCCGAGGGGACTAGTCCCATTAGAAAGATTGTTCGATGGGAATGATGTGGCAGTAAAGGGTAGAGTTGCAGATGATGATGCTGACACAGCTGAGTGTAACATTGGGACACCGGAGGAGCCTAGGTTTGTCAATTTTTCAAGAAATTTGACCAAGGAACAGAGGGTTGAATATACTGAGTTGCTGAGAGAGTTTGTTGATGTGTTTGCATGGACCTACGAAGACCTCAAGACATATGACACATCTGTCATTGAGCACAAGATCCCACTGAAAGAAGAGGCTAAGCCATTCAAGCAGAAGCTGAGACAGATAAATCCCATGTTTCTACCTGTCATGGAGAAAGAAGTGAAGAAATTGCTAGATGCCCAAATCATTTTCCCCTTGAGATATTTCGAATGGGTGGCCAACTTGGTCCCAGTAAGGAAGAAAAGTGGGGAAATCAAACTCTGTGTTGATTTCAGGAACCTGAACAGGAGCTCAAGGAAAGACAATTATCCCCTGCCCAACATGGAACACATATTGCAGAAGGTCACTGGTGCATCCAGAATATCCATGATTGATGGTTTTTCTGGTTATAACTAGATATTAGTCATGCTTGAGGACAGGGAAAAAATGGCCTTCACCACTCCTTGGGGCACATTCATGTATGCCAAAATGCCTTTCGGATTGATGAATGCAGGAGAAACATTTCAGCGAGCCATGGACATAGCATTCATCGGGGAGAAGGACCAGTTTGTGGTAATCTATCTAGATGACATCACGGTCTTCTCCAGGACAGACAAGGAGCATTGTTGCCACTTGAAGAAGGTTTTCCTGAAGTGTCAGAGGTTTGGCCTATCTTTAAACCCCAAGAAAGCTTTGTTTGCTATGAAGGAGGGGAAGCTATTAGGCCATATAGTATCAGCAGAGGGAGTGAGGATTGATCCTAGTAGGGTAAAGGCAATTCAGACCCTGTCACTTCCCAGATCTAAGAAGGAAGTTCAGGCCTTTTTGGGAAAGATAAATTTTCTGAGGAGATTTGTCTCAAATTTTGTTGAATTGGTGAAACACATCACAGCCATGCTCAAGAAGGGAAATGAAGTGAAATGGACCACTGAGCCCAGGGAATCTTTTGCCCAAATAAAGAGGGCATTGACTGAGGCACCTGTGCTAATCAGTCCTGATTATTCCAAAGATTTCCTGATTTTTTCTTTTTCTTCTTGTGATACTGTAGCAGCAGTCTTGTTGCAGAAAAATGAGGAAGGGCGAGAACAACCCATTTCCTTCTTTAGCAAGGCATTGAGAGATGCAGAACTCCGGTACGAGATCATGAAAAAGTAGGCTTATACCTTGGTGAAAGCCCTCAAAGATTTTAGAGTCTATGTCTTGCACTCAAAGATCACCGCATACGTTCCTTCGGCCTCTGTGAAGGACATCCTCGTACAGCCTGACATAGATGGGAGAAGAGGTAAATGGATTGCCAATATCCTAGAGTTTGATCTGGAGGTTAAACCCACCAAGTTGATAAAGGGGCAGGGTTTGGCCAAGTTGCTGGTTGAATCCAATTGCAAAACCTTGGGGATTAACTTCATCAATGAACAAGCTGAGTCGTCCAACAAGAATTCTCAGGGTGCCCTATCACTAACAGCATGCCCCTGGTACAAGTATATCTTGTACTTTCTACAAGAATTGAGGCCTCCTAATGGAATGGAAAAAAACAAGGCGAGAGCTTTAAATCTCAAGGCAGTCAGATATTGCCTCATTGACCAAGCCTTGTACTGGAAAGACCCTCTAGGGGTATTCTTGAGATGCCTCGACCCGCAAGAAGCCCAGAAGGTTATGTTTGATTTCCATAGCGGTCTTTGTGGAGGTCATCATTTCTGGAAGACCACAGCTCATAAGATCCTCCGGGCTGGGTATTACTGGCCCACTTTATTCCCTGATGTCTGCAGAGAGATCAGAGCTTGCATCAAGTGCCAAAAGTTCTCAGGAAAGAAACAACTCAAATCGCTGCCATTAAAGCCTGTAGTAGTTGCAGCAAATTTTCAGCAATGGGGATTGGACTTCATTGGAGAAATTCATCCTCCCTCAAGTGGCCAGCACAGATGGATTTTGACTGCGACAGACTATTTCACCAAGTGGATAGAAGCTGTCCCCACCAGAAGCACTTCCCACAAAGTAATTATCGGCTTCCTGGAAGACATCTTAGCCATATTTGGCTGCCCCAGCAGGATTGTCACTGACAATTCCGCCTCTTTCAGGTCTGAGCCTCTGGTCAAGTTCTGTGAACAGTTTGAGATCTCACTGATTCACTCTACTCCCTATTATCCTCAAGGAAATGGACTGGCGAAATCTTCCAATAAGAGTCTGATCAAGCTCATTAAGAAACTACTGGAGGACAATAAAAGGGACTGGGATTCAAAACTCAAATTTTCTCTATGGGCTGATCGGGTGACAACGAAAAGGTCCCTCGGCATCTCACCTTTCCGACTAGCTTACGGGACAGAAGTTGTTTTTCCTACTCAACTCGCATTGTCTGTAGCGAAGTTATTTCAAGACCTTGAAGGATAACCTAACCATATGGTCAAAAGGATTCATCAAATGGTGGAGGTACAACAGACCAGGGAATAGGTCATGAACAAAGCCTATAATCCTCAGCAGAAGATCAAGTAGGATTTTGACAGGAAGAGCAAAAAGAGAAATTTTGAGCCGGGTGATGTGGTGCTCAAATGGGATGCACCCAGGCAGGAAAAGGGCAAGCACAGTAAGTTTGATGCCCTCTGTTTTGGTCCTTTCAAGATCTCTGAAGTATTTTCAAACAACACTTACAGGTTGCAGGATTTGGAAGGCAAAGAAGTTATTAATGGCCCAGTAAATGGGCATTTCTTGAAAAAATGTTTTTTGTGAGCCACAGTCGGCTCTTTTGTTTTTGTAAATATTGTTTTTGTTTTCAGCTTAATAAATGACTTCATATCCCAATAGCAAGGCACTGAATCTGCAAAAAGAGTCCTTAGAGCATCACAGGGAGACTCTATCCCCCATGGAGCCTAAAGTTAGCGACATTTCTGGTAAAGGGGGGTAAAATGTGAAGGAATGGGTTAAAAACCCACTTACCCTAAGTTTAGAATGCAAATGCGCTTGTGATTAAGCGACAAGCAAATCTAGACGGCAGAAATTCGCACGCTCGGATCAACGGCGCACATCGGATTCCAGAGCCCCCCCGCCTTTCTACCTTTAAGCGGAGCGGGGGGGTCCGGAATCGAGGGCGCATCTCTTCAATGGTCACGATCGGAGTGCCCGGATCAATGGCGCTCAAGGCTATTTCGGATCCCCCCTGCCTTTCTACCTTTAAGCATAGGGGGGGGTCCGGAATCAGTCGTGCACCTTCCCAATGGCCGAGATCAAAGCACCTGGATCAACGGTGCTCAAGCGATCCCACCCTTCTCAGTCGCTCTGCTTTTAATAAACATGGGCCCTTCCCCCGTCATGTCATCCTCTCGAGCCACCTCTCCCCTGCTACCATGTGTTCCCCTCTCTCCACGACACCTGTCCATTCATCCTCGTGGTGCACTTTGTCCTTTTTCTCATTTTCACCTGACGCCTCATGCCAGGTGTTCTTCATCTCCCGACTCGCCTCTCCTCCTCCTTCAGTCCTGCCGCCTTATGACTTCCCCGTCATCTTCCTTCGACATTGTGCCTTATCATAAGAGCGCTTCAGCCTTCTCCCGCCGACTATATATGGCCATCCCTACTCCGAATCCACCACCCCCATTATGCGCCCCAGACTTCGCGCTGGCCTCCACGTTTATTCATTAGGCCATTCAGCTAATCCAGGTGGCAGTGTGAGGATCCCTCCACGTCCCAAAGATTCCAAGTTGGCCGGGCCGATCTCAATCCCAAGGAATCAGTTATTAAGGTAGTTGGTGGTGGTTAGACATCATCTCCACCATAAAGGGAAAGTCCGGCGAAGAATTAAAAGCACGTCGATTCACCCACGAAACTGTCAGGAGTTCGATTGCGTCTGCCATAGGTGCACGATCATTTAGAGACTGCAGGTGCAAGTTATTAGAAGCCATGTAGACGCAAAGTTTTTAATGCAACGTCTCGATTTTGTTGTTGTTGTTTTGAGTATATGTAGGCATTTTCGCCATTTTTGTATCCATCGATGGTAGAGCGAAGCTCCCGACTGTAAAGTTTTAACAACCATTCTAGTTCTCTGGTTGTGCATCTGTATATGAGATTTCTTGTTTTATGACAAACAGTTTTCCTACTCCATCTAAGATTTCGTCTCATACTAAGGGAGTTCATGATCGACTGATTCGCATGAATTGTTGCAATTATGTTATGATGAAGGATTTATCGTTGCATCGTTGTATTCTCTGGTTTTCTGTGTTTGAATGTAAGAGGATCTTGTGTTTGGATGCTTTCTTCTTCAGTCTGTTAGAAACTTGTTGTTTATGACATACCCTTGCACTCTTCTTATAAAAGTCTTCCCCCTACTCACCCTTATTACAACTCACTGTTTGAAGTTTATCTAAGACCTCACTTGCTCATGCATGCCTGGCCTAGTTTCAGAGTTGAGACGATATTGTTCTGAGTTTACTTCCATTTGATCATCCCTTTTATAAAAAAATCGTGACATTAAACTGATGGGCATCAGGCTCTGCTCCTGCTGCAATCCAGGAGTGACTTATGATGCTAACAGAAGGAATTCCAGCAATACGGAAGAAACTTGTCTGGTCTGATCAAAGATTGGGTCTCGTACCCCGCAAAATTCAGGGCAGATGGTAACAGAGTTTATTCAATCTCTTCCTTAGAACCAAAATTCAGGTATATAGCAATGATGACCTATAGGTTGTATGGGAAGGAGGACACCGCACACTTTTTCCTCCCGTGGGTGCCTCTGATTCACACAGTCACTGAAGGTTTTTCCTTCGACTGAGCCAAACTGTTGTCAGACAGTCTAACAAGTCGAATTACTGAATATTGAGCACAGAAGGCGAATGGGAAAGCCGCCTCATTTTTCATGTCCACCTACATCATGGCCGTTGTTTGTTTCACGATGCCTTTCCCTCTAATGAGCTAGAGCTAGACTCCATCTGATGTTGAGCCTATCCATGTCTATCACTCAAAACTTTGGGAGGATAAGGCCACAGAATTCATATAAGAGATTTTCAATTGGGTAATGGTACCAATGCATGTCTCCATATTCGGTAACCCACCGCCCAATATTTCAGATAGCGTCGCCACCAACTTGAGTATTGTGGCTGACTGGTATGTAGAAGCAGAATTTTCATACATCAGGGTTTTTGGCGCCTCTGTGCCCCCGTATGCTCTACCACTATTTATACTAGATAGATTGGTATGTCGCGAAATTGCCAGGCAAACCATGATCGGTGGCATAGGAAAAGAGCTTAAATGTTTTTCGAAGAAGTTATGGCTTCCCTTCCCGATCCATTTGAATACATATTCTTTATTAGATTTTGAACATGCAAAAGCCAAGGCAGCGGCCTTAGAATATATTAAATTGGTCCACATTGAGTTCAAGAAACATGACCCAAACAAGGTCATGGGTTATCACATGGTGAGTTGTGGCTTAAAAAGATATGAACATGAGCATTCGCCTCATGACGACATCTTTCGAGGAGAGAGATCTTATGCCGAGGTCCTAAGTCGGATTCAAACCCTGTCGCCCGAGGAGATGGCCAATTTCTTCAAATTTTAGGAACACCGGTGAAGCTGCCTTCCCCCAGTCTTACAGGGTAAGAATCCACCGACCGCAGATGTACAGAAAATGGAAGCCAAGGGCTCCAAAGATTCATAACCTGACTAGGAGGAGAATTAGGAAAAGAAAAAGAAAATTGGGGGCCCGAAACAGGAAGCCGAGACCCCCAACCCTTCAAGCAAGCCAGCCTTGGAGGTTACCCCAAGGAAATAATCCAAGCAAATCAGCAGTCCCATCGCTTATGTCACTCCCCTACAGTCCACGAAGGTGACCCCTGGCGAGGGATGGATTTTCAGCTAAGAACTAATGCCCATTACTATAGAAGAATTGCCTCCGAATGATTTTTTCTTCGATAAAAAGAGAAAGGTCTTTGTGAAGCAAGAGCTTTACCAAGAAGCGAGCATGGTAGCCAAAAAATTCAAAATTCTAGCCGATGGAAAAGCCATTAAAAAAGAGGAATTTGCAACTCAGATAGCAGGGACGTTGGGGGCTTTTGCTACAGTCAACCAATACTCTTTCGAATCCCTAAAAGAACAATTAAAGCGGAAGAACCTCTTAATCAGAACTTTGGAAGCTAAGCTAGCTACAGCAGAAGCTACTGTCAGAGACCAGGTGAACACATGTCTAGAGCTAGTCAAAGCAGTCGATCAAAAAGAAATCAAGCGGCTCAAATCCGATCTCGAACAAACACAGCTGTCGACCCAGACCAATCAATCACAGATAAGCCAGCAAGAAGAATTGATAGGGCAGTTACAGGCAAAATTAAATTTCGCCGAGAGCCAGGTGATAGATATCGGGATATTCCAATCCCAATCTATTGAAATCCAAAAAAGAGTGTCAGCAACTCAGCAAGATTTACTTGCTGAAGAGGAAACCATTCAAAACCACTGCCAGAACATTGATCAAGTGTTGGAAGACATCTCTTTCAGAGAAAGAGAAGTTGGGGTGGCTCAAGTCACTTTCCAAGAGGTTGTCATAGCCACCACAAAAAAGGAAATGGGCAGTAGTTCTAAGCTCTCCATCCCAGAGTAGACCAGAGGTAACATCTTTCTTGAGCAACCTTAAGAAACTCTTGTGAAGAAACCTTCATCTTGATAGATGAAATTTTGTTGAGTCTCGATAATGGAAGCAGCGCTAGGACACTGGGCCAAATCGATATAGACAAGCACCTGCTCAATATCAAGGAGAACAAGGAAAAAGAGCGGGCTGAAATATCACAGATCAGCCAGACTGACATAGTCCAAGTGGATAAATGGTTGATAAAACCAAGTATATAGTTATGTTTCATCACCGTCGAAGACCGACAAGTGGGAGGAAGGTTACCACAGTTAGTGAAGGATTGTTACACTTTTGAGGAAAACCACCAAGCAAAGCCTTCCAGGTTGATAGCCCAGTTGGTAGAGAGGTGCGTCACTTGCACCAAGCAGGTGAAAGGACAAGTTTCCGGTACCAAATCATGACATGTGTCTGCCTATTCTATTTTTAGAACCCGAAGAGTAAAGAAAGGAAGGTGCTCCACCCACATGAAAGATGACAAAGGCAAAGAAGCGAAACGCTTGAACTTCCCACTTTGTAACTGAAAATTTCGAGAACAATTGAAATTCAAATGTTCAGAAGTTTGTACAAAGAGGCATTTTGAAGAAAGAAACAAGGTTGGACCTTTTTGGCCAATTGTAATAGAGACTTTTTCGTTTGAAAATTAATACAAAGCAATCCGAAGACTCCTGATTCTGTCAAGACTGAGTTATAAGTTCGTTTCCTCTGTTATCTTATATTGAATTTCATTTCGCATATATATGTCTGATGAATGCTTCACTGCAATTTAGTATAACCTCTACTGTGGTGATCAACTTTTAGACGTCTAATCGTTTGCATTTTTTCCTCTATATCAGCTATCAGCAAGTACAAGACTTGTGAATTTTTTAGATCTTTCTATTTTATGTTGCGTCAGATTTCTTCTTGTCTTTTTCTTCTTCTGTTTACAGGGTGAGATTCTCCATTGATAGGAGCCTCGCATTATAGACAGCTTAATGTTTTCTCATGTTTCTCACATGATTTATTAAAAAGTTAACTCAGTTACGGGAAAGGGCCTTTGGTTTGCATTCTATCTGTGATTTCAGATTTGAGAGTACTCTTTATACAATCCCAAAATTGAGGCAGCATCCTAAACCTTGAACTTTCCTTTAACTTTCCTTGTTCCTCTATGATTGTTCCCGTTGCCAGACAACCCAATATTGAACCTAGCTTGTCGGATCAAACCACCATCGCTTTGAACATTTTCGATACCATACTTAAAACAGCCACCACCCGGGTAGAACTCGAACATTCATGGGCCGCCATTGAACGGGATATAGGTATCTAGGAACTTTTGGAAGCAAGACAGAGGCAACGTAGAAATCAGCCTTAGCTTCCTTTCTTGAAGGTTGATCCTCCCCCCTTTTTATCTTTCACACCACTTTCGGATGCCTAGACCCTGTACTTTCTAGCCTTAAGTACATACTCTAGAACAACACATGCCTTGCAGAGCCTATGTGCTCACTGACACTATTTCTCCCAAGCTTCATAGTTTCTAGGATGGCCAAAAGGATCTATCCCTTTGTCTCCTTGAAAATATTTCGTTCCCTCCATGCACCCAATGCTTGTCCTCCAAAGCTTATAAAGTTTAAAAAACTTTACCTATGGCGCACTCTATGCGCTTACCTCTGTACAGACTTGCACTTGTCGTTGGAGTGTTCAATAACTATGGTGTTTCTTCTGAGGTTATGAAATTACTCAAACCTCAAAGGGTTCAGTCCCTTTTCTCCTCAAAGGGATTCTCACGCACTCCTTGCACCTGCTCAAAGCACCTCCTTGCTGAGCTCACAGAGTATTCAATAACTCTAATTGTGCTTTCTTTGCACATGATTTCCTATAGAATGTTCAGTAACTCTGAGGTTCCTTCTTAGGTTGAAATTATTCTAGTGTGCCCACTGACATGTTTGTTTTTGAACTCAAATGGAATTCATATGCGCACTCCTTGCGTTGGCTACAGAGGTATCTATACCCTGTCATGCACTCCTTGCACTAGCCCAAAAGAACCCAGAACTCTCAAATAAACTCACAAAGATAGAAAAGTCTATCTTCTTCCTGCAAATTGAAACCTATTCATACATCTACAGCATATAAAGACACACAAATAACATTCATAAAACACATACAGAAGCCTCATGAACATACACACATGAAACTCAATATGTAGTGAAATCTACTCTTTGTATTAATACTCTCAATGTTAATTACATTGTGTGTAGGGTTGGACTGCAACATAATCTCAACTCTTCTCCTCTTCTCTCTTGAGATCTCTAAGGCTCTCTCCATACTCTGTCTTATGAATTTTGATACAAAGATATTTTTTACAAAAGAGGGGCTCTTCGAGCCTTCCCTCCAATCTACCTACCTTCATTAAATTTTATTGAATGCATATTCACATTTTCAAATCCAAGGCAAAGCTCAAGGTATGTATAGATCAAGCCTATTAAAGGAAACTCTATCCACAGCCGGTACAAAGGCCAACTTGGATTTAATCTATCCTTACAACATTAAATTTTAAAATTTATTACATTGAAATTTAAAATACAAGGGAAAAATTATAGGGTTGATGCCTCTCTCTCTCCTTGAATGCGTGTTGATGTCCTAGATTTTTGGCGCATGATGACGTGGAAATATGCTCCTACATCATACTCCACTGCTGGGAAAATCATGAGATCCTCTGCTCTGCTGAAATCCTCCTAGATCCCCGACTTCTCTGTGGAGTTGTTCACCTGCTCTTATGTTATGTTGTTGTTGTTGTTGTTGTCCTACTGCTAATGCAGGTTCTATCCTGGTTAGCCTCCTCTTGTTTTTGACTGTCTGATGTGTTGAATCCAACATCAACTTTCTTATCTCCTCTATCACCTCGTCCATCTGGTTCATGCGTTGGCTCTTCTTTTGCAGCGTCTTCTGTCACATCTCCTTCTCATCACACACCTCAATGGCTAGATCAATATGATTTCCCATGCTATCTTCATCTCATGTGGAATGTGTTTGCCACTCCTCTACAGACTCCAAATCTACAACCTCATCACTGAGTTGTTGCTCAGCTACCTCCTTTGACATATTGACTTCTTCCAGTTCCTCTAATTCTTCTTGTACTGGTACAAGTCCAGCTTCATCCAGTTGTTCCTCATGCTGGAATTTCTCCTCACTATTTATGACTACATTCCTCTGGCATCCTACCTCTGTGTCTGGATGGCATAGCCAATCCTCCAGCAATTTCAATTCTTTCTCCCATGGAGTGAGAAACTGAATAGTATGATCCTCTTCCTTCATATCCTCTTGGGAATATGTCAATTTATGCACCATCTCCTCCTCCATGATAGTATACATTGATTGTCCTTCCTCTTCTACAATTGAAACTTGTGCAGTGACCTCTACTGTGCTAATTGGAAGGAATATCTCGATTCCCCTAATGATCAAAATGGACTTCTGATTTTCCTCTGTCAACACTACTGGATGATCGGAACCCCTTGTTGAGTTCATGAGACTCTCAGACGGTCTCATTTTATCTCCCTTTCCCACCTAGAAAACTAGAATTTCTCCTCTTCCCTCCTGAAATTCTATGAGATATTCAACAGATCTCTCTTCATTTCCCACCTCGCAATTTGAATTTTCACTTATGCCCTCTTGGAAACTAATGATATCTCTAACTGATCTCCTCTCCTCATCATCATTGGGTTTCTCAACCTGCCTCATCCACCTCTTCAACTCCTGGTGCCACCTCCTGGTAACCAACTGTTGGACTGGCCACTTAGCTTTCAGCTTCATGGGCCACTCATACCTCCAGTGTACATGTGTTGTTTGTTGCATCTTCAGTGATATCCTCTCTAGTTCTTCTCTTCTCTCCTTGAGCTCTTTATCCTTTTGTGTTTTGTGCAATTGTTGGCGGTCTTCTCCTCGACCTCGCCTCTAGAATTTAGTATGCATCTTCACATTCTGCCTCAAAGAACCTACAATTGGTTCTTATGGAGTTCCTTTTCTCCGAATTGTGAGATCTGTTGACACATATCTCTTATGTTTGGACGACATATATCTACATCGACCCCCGACTCTTCAAGAGTTTTCACCCAACACAACCCTCCTTCCTCTGGAGTGGTTATCCTTCGAAGTGAGGGATCATCTACCACGTGTCCACAAGATGGATGACCTAGATCTGTCGAGCAACAAACAACTCAAATATATCCGGGTCTTCGGCCTTCAGCAATTCTTCACACTGCTTATCTGGAATCTCTCGTAGTGCTATGGTTCTGAAGTTCTAGATCTGTCGCCACACGTATAGTGGATCCAACGATCCAAATCTCTTCGAACTTATAGACTTCGACGATTCTGATTTATCCACACTCCAAACCTTCTGAATGCGCGAAGTTCAAAGGAATTCTAAGGTTAAACCTTTCAAAATTCCTCCAGATCCAATGAATGTCGATCTTTGCTCCCAGATCTAACTGCTAGGATCTATTTTTATCCCTCATGCACCTTTTGTAGATCTGATGGCTCCTGTAGCTCATTCCTAGATCTGACAGCTCAGATCTAATTTCCTCCCATGCTCTTCTTCACTTTCATGGAGGTAGATATAACGGTCCATATTTCTCATACTGATCGATCCAACAGTGCCTTTCATGGTCTCATAAATCAATCAGTAGTGTTCTATCTTGATGACTTTACTTTTTTTTCTAAAAACAAGAAAGATCACTTGTCTCACCTTAGGGTTGTCCTAGAACGATGACAAAAGTATGACATATCTCTCAACCCTAAGAAATCAGTCTTTGTAGTAGAGCAAGGCAAATTACTTGGGTTCATAGTGTCCAAAGAAGGAATGATTATTGACCCAGAAAGAACCCAAGCTATTGCTAAACTTTCCCCTCCCTCTTCCAAAAAATCCATGCAATCCTTTTTAGGCAAAATTAACTTCGTCAGAAGATTTGTCCCAAGTTTCTCAGAAATGGTAAGGCCTTTACATAATTTAATTAAAAAGGATGTTTAGTATCATTGGGGACCCCAAGAAAGTCAAGCTTTTGATTCTATTAGAAAATCAATAGTAGAAGCTCCTTCCTTGATGAGCCCCGATTTTTTCCAAGATTTCACTCTTTACACTTTCGCCTCTGATCGATCTTATGTTATTGTGTTGACACAAAAGAATGTTGAAAGCAATGAAATACCCATTGCCTTCATGAGCTCATCCTTCAAAGGAGCAGAGCTAAATTATCTAGTTGTAGATCAATAGGCATATGTTGTTTTTAAAGCAGTGAAACACTTCAGGTCATATCTACTGAAATCCAGAACTAAAGTCATTGTTCCTTACCCCGTTGTGAGAAACTTATTAGTACAAAAGGAATTGGGTGAAAAACGGGCAAAATGGATGATGTCGTTACAAGAATATCACCTCGAAATAACCCCTGCACAAATTGTTAGAGGTCAAGGCCTGTGTAAACTAGTCGTTGATTCAGTTAAAGAACATGAAAGTCAAAGTAACACTCTAATTGTAAATCAGCACAATGGAAAACAAATCAGTTGCTCACAAGTTGTTGCTAATTCTTGGTATGATGATATCAAATTTTATTTAATACATGGATCTTCTCCTCGCTATCTTGATCCTAAAAATAGAATATCACTCAGGTTGAAGTCTGCATATTTTCAGTTCATAAATGATGTATTGTTTCGAAAGAATTTCGACGGTGTTCTTATGCGTTGTTTGGAAAAAGATGAAGCAGGGAAAGTACTATCTAAAATTCATACAGGTGAGGCTGGTGGTCATTTTGGTGGAGACACCACTCCTCACAAAGTGTTGAGAGCCGGGTATTATTGGCCCACATTATTTAAAGACACTCATGCGTTGTGTCGTAAATGCATAATCTCCCAAAAGGCTGTTGGACGAGTAAAAAAGGTGGAATTCCCTTTGCAGCCTGTTACTGTAGATTCACCTTTTCAGCAGTGGGGTCTTGACATAATAGGACTGATTAATCCTTCTTCATCACAAAAGCGCAAATATATCATTACAACAACGGATTATTTTACTAGATGGTCTGAAGCTGCATCTTTAAAAGTGGTAAACACGAATCAGGTAGTATCTTTCCTTAATTCGAATATCATTACTAGATTCGGCATTCATGAATGTTTAGTCTTTGATAACGCGTCTTATTTATCATCTCTGGATATGAATGTATTCTCTTTAGAAAAAAGGATTAAATAGAAATATTATGCTAGCTACTACCCTCAAGGAAATGGCCTAGAAGAATCAACAAACAAAAATTTGATCAAGATTATCAAGAGGACAGTTTCTGAAAATCACAAGAACTGGCACAACACACTATTTAATGCACTCTGGGTCGATAGAGTGACACCAAAAACCTCTATTGGTAATTCCCTTTTCTTTCTCGTCTACGGGAGATAAGCAATCCTACCCCCTCATGTTTTACTTCCATCTCTACAATTATCGCAGAAAGTCCAAGAAGATAATTGTCCTCCTCTTGAAAGTCGAATTAATGCCTTGTTAAAACTGGAGGAAGTGAGAGCACAAGCGAAGGAGAATTTGGATCAGCATCAGCGTATTTTAAAAAGATGGTTTGATTCAAACTCCTCTTCAGACAGAAACTTCGAGGTAGGAGACCTGGTTCTCAAATGGGATAAACCCCACGAGGGAAAAGGGGAACACACCAAGTTCTACAATTTGTGGTTGGGACCATTTGTAATCTATAAAAAACTAGGTCCCAAATCTTTTCGTCTACACAATTTGGAGGGACAGCCAGAAAATTTTCCGGTGAATGGCCAAGCTCTCAAAAGGTATTTTCCCTGATGATTCCAGATCCACCTCTGTACATATTTTTCTTTTTTAATTTTCTTTTCTTTTTTGATTTTGGTTCTTTTCATTTTGCTTGATTTCATTGTTTTCCGAATAAATTTATTTCTGTGTCACCATTTAGTTCATGAAAGGAAACCAAAATGTCTCATCATAAAGCAACAGTCGAGGTCATTCCAAAGTATCAGTGTTGTAAATTGCTAAAACTCAGACTAGCAAAAGAAACTTCATGTTCAGAATAGTCTTTCTGGTTCCACTTTATAATCATGAGAAGATACAATCATCATTAAAGATCTTTACATTGTCCCTGTTTTTAAAGAAAAAAACTCAAGTATGCCTTCATGTCCTCGAAAAGTTATTCCTATCAGAAAACTAATTCCATATCATGATGAAGGTCGTCAAGCGAAAAATTAAGTTGGAAAATATTAAGTGTCTCGAAACTTGAAATTTTCAGCATCACCCCTCTCTCCTGAAGATCATAAATTTATGTCAAATTGTAAATCATTTCTAGAGAGTTGTGGGAAGCATCTGTAAACCTACCAAGATACTAAACAAGTCTGCAGGCAGCAGGTAAATGCATGCATGATGCCAAGACAACTTTATCAGGGTATTGAACAGGCCTGCTGGCAGTGAAGCAATGTCGGGTTCAAGAAAATTATCAAGTATAAATTTTGAGAGTAATCGTAAAATGTCCTTCATCTTGAATTGATAATTCTTGGACAGGGTAGAGGTGTCAGAGTGGGTTAATTGACATCCCTGCCAAGGCTATGGATGTTTTTTGGCAGTAGCAGCCCTGTCAATAGTATCAGATTCATTGGCCTAAATATCGTCTCTCTCATAATTGAAACTTGTCACCAGATTGCATTTGGACAGAAAGGCATCTGACACTAGACTGTGCAATGTTTTTAAGTTTGATTGGGATGTTGGACTTGCTATCGACTGTTTTTTATTTTTCAACCATTCTGATCTATCCTAACATGAAATCTCTGGTGATGTAGAGATAACTGCTTCTCCTAGTAATTTGTCATTGTTGGCAGCCCTACATGATTTCTCTATTTGAACGACAAACGACACTTTTTGTAGTTTCCTTCACCTCATCTTGTAAATATTATCGTTTGGAGATGATTACTGGATTATAAAAGATGTTCATTAATTCTTTAAAATTTGCGTTTTCATTTTGTTTCATGTTTGATTCATGACTGAAAGCATGAATCAAACATGAAAACTTAGTTTTGTGTTATATTCCTATTCAAGGCATTCTTTTAAAGGGTCATTGTGCTTGTATCCATTCTATATCTAACACTTGAATGACTTGCCTTTTGAATGTTTTGAATGTTGATATGATTTCTATATACTTAGTTGGTTCGCATTTGATTTATGAACATTTTTGTATATTTAAACCCTTTGCAAATCAAATATGGTCATGCTAGTCATGAGAATTATTGTGCAAATAACATACCTTGTGCTTAATCCTTTTGCTGGAAAAGTAAATTAATAGGCTTTTCATTATGGGTTGAGGGTTTTTTGTCATGCTTTGTATGCGAGGTTTTCTTTACCAAGAGTGCTCAAGCCTCAATAACCGAACCCTCGATGTTCATACTATGACTCCACAGGGGTTTCGCTTGGTTTGTTTCCATTTTATCTACTCAGATTTGTTCCTTTTACTCCTTCTATCTAAACCCAGAGCTATCTTGAGTCACCCATGTTACAGTCTAGTCGTATTTTTAATGGCTCATGTTATCTGAATAGAGTCGAATGGCTCTCAAGTATTGCTATCTCATGATGATGCAGTCGAAGATTTAAAAGGTCAGGGTTGGGATGCCTTCATCAAAAGGTTTGAAGGGTATAACCTTCATGTGGCAAAGGAATTTGTGCAGACGTTTGATGGGTGTAGGGAGAAAATCATAGATATCCAGTTAGAGGTCACTGAGGAGTTTGTCAGTGAAGCCATAGGGCTTTCATCCACCAGCGAGAAGTGGTTCAAGAACTCAAAAATCGAAGAAGTGACATGGAGCCTCTTCATGACCTCTAGGAAAATCGATTGTTGCGATAAAGGTATCCCTATATATTTGATTAAACGTAGGTGGCATGGTATTCTATTGATCCTTAAATAGTTTGTGACCTGTGAGGGTCGTTATGGTCTAGTTTTTCTCTATCATATACGGTTGCTTATGCACTTCATAGGTTTTCATATGAATGTGCCTTTCTATTTACTGAGAAGCCTATACAAGATGTCTAAAAGATATAAAAAACAGAGCCTCAACTCTAGTATTTTCCACCACGACTTGATCAAAATTCTGTTAACTCACCACTTGACAACCATAGGCAATTGTTGGGATGAATTTTTAGTAAAAAATTGCTTTGTTTCTACCATTCTTGTAGAAGGCCCTAATTCGGGTGAACCATTGGTGAAAAAACAATTCGACATTCCGAATAATGAGCCTGATACAAACCCTCTGGACAAGGTAATGCCCAGTAAATCCCCACATGAGAAACAAGTTTTTAGTTTTGAGTTGAATGAACCTCTTGTTCCTAAATTGGATACTGACCATAACGCTATTGTGAAACCCTGTGTCGACGAATCTTGCAAACAGTCAAAACAAGCACACACAACGTTAGGGTTTCGGGATAAAAGAGTTGGTCGGTTGTTTTTGAGAAAGTTAAGAAATCAAACTAAACCTCATTTGAGCTAGATCTACCCGATCGAGGCCAATGAGGTCTCAGATCCCGAAATTGAAGTTTTCCTGCTAGAAGAAGATCTAGATCGTCAAAAAACTGACCATGCTCAATTGTATGACTTTGTTAATAATCTTCCACCGTGTCTCAAGGGAAACGATGGGTTCACTGGTATTAGGATTAGTCAAGGGCACATAACAGGTACTATTGATACATCCAGACTTGATTGTACACTTCACCAACATATCAATCCTCCTGTGCAATGTGAGGTCTGCCTACATTGGATTTAACGATACTATACTGATATTCCCATCCTCCAAGCATGGATTAAAACACTCACAACTCACAATGAATCACTAAGCAAATAAAATTGCGACCTTAGAGCAAACGAGGAGAGACAAGCTAAACGTCTTAAGAAGATAGGTAACATTGTGATAAAAAATGCTGACAGTGTTAATGCCATAATCAATTATAAGTTATTATGATCCATGTTTAGTCATTGGTTGAAATGGTAAAACAATGTTTTCCTCTTATTACATCCATGTTATCTTTTTGAATCAAATCGGTTTAAAATTAGATTTATTTTGCCAAGATAAGACTCGCTACATAATCTTTCGATTATGTAGCAAGTCATTTTTAAATAAAAATTAGTAATTAGTTGTTAATAAATTATCTAACTTGTTCCTATTTCGTTTTCAAGACATGGTAGATCTTGATGTTGATTTTATGAGGTGGAACATGTTCGATTCAAATGATTAGTATCTCTTTCCTATTTATTTTGTAAATAAGAAAAGTTTTATTAATTTTTGAAAAGAAACAATTCAGTTATGAGTGGTTGTAGGCCCTCCATTTTTGTAATATTTTGATCCCATGACATCTTATCCTATCCTAGGAAATAGGAAGATGAGATTTCAAAAAACACTTTAAATACTCTGCATTTTGTAAATGAAAGGCATCTTGGCCCAGAACCAATGATGGACGAATGATTTTAGGACATAATGGAACAACGTACAACATTTCGGCTTTAGTCCATTGTGAATGTTGTTTCATTGATGTTTTGTTTTCTTTGATCTTGGGATGTTAATATGTTGTGTAGATTTAGTCTCAACGACATGTTATGTTCCATTATATTCATGCTATATATGTCGTTCATGATTTGTTGTTCCACATGTTGTAACTGTGATCATCGTATCAATTGTAATATCAGGATTTTTCTTTGGTGTTTAGTTGATGAATGAAATGAATGTATTACACAAAGATTTCTCTAATTGTAATCATTCGTAATCATAAGATTACAGTATCACATGTGTTCAATATTTTGTTATTAAACTCTGGCTGCCAATACATTTCTTGAATTTATTCAAGAAAAAAATTTAGTATAAGCCCCATGCAGATTTCTTTCAGAAGGCAGGGTAGCTAGATGCTCTTGTTCGCACAGAGGCTCGTACACATTTAACAAACTAACATCAGGTTAGCTTCTCTACTTCTAATTTCTCTCATTTTATGTATTAGTGAAACATGAAAGTTTAGATCGGCTTTGACCATCTGTACAACTTTGTTTCATAACTTAGTTAATTCAAGTTTTGTTAGATTTATAAAAAGAAAACATAAAATATTCAAATGTGCTTTTTGTTAGCAATTGGTAAATTTCCTAGAGGTTGACAGCAGAAGAAATCTACTAACGTAACTTTATCC